>SSNR01000085.1:424525-448862 GCA_006937965.1 Callopanchax toddi
CTTTAACAGATTTATATGACCGTCCTCTTATTTATAAACATTTTATGAACTTCAACAAACAGCAATAAACAATTTAACATCTTTGATCAATTTACAATCATAGCATTTAGCTTTGAACATTTCTCAAATAATTGACTTCTAAGTCAGCAAAACTAAAAGTGGTGCATTTAAGCACTGCATAAACAATATTACTGCTTCTCCAAGGTTTTGAAAAGGTATCTAACTCAATTGAGTCAACAGTAATGTTAGAACAAATAATAATTAGCACAAAAATAGCTAAGCATTAGCTCATGCTAGCAGTTAGCTGGGTGCTACAGGCCTTAGCATGTTTAAAGTCACTTTTAAATGTCTGCACCATGGTGGTGTTACAGTTTTTTAAGCACACGTATCAGAACTCCGACTGGTTTTTAAACAGGAAATATGTCTAACAACATTAATTCACATGTCTTTCTTGTGCTAACACTCATGTAGCATCTCTTACCGGAGCTCATGGTGAGACAGCTTGCCACGTTGACGCAGCTTCTCACAGCAGAAGTCACAAAGTTCAGATCCTAATAAACAATCATCTATTAACCATTGATATGTTGAGATTAATTGTGAATTTAAATCTTTATTGCAGCTTTTCTCACCAGATTGTTCAGTTAGCTGGGCAGCTGCTTCCCGGGCAATGGCTACCAGAACAGGAAAATGTGACTGAACTGAATGAGTCATCCTAAAACGGGTGCGCCGCCTGCTGGCGGGATGGGGAATTGCACCTCCAACTCACATATTCAGTAAAAGAACCCACAATTCTCATGTGGGTTACACTCTCCCCTCCTGAATACATGCACGTCCCTGTGCATGACAAGGTTCACACAGATGTTTCTTGGGGGAAAGGGCAAGTGAAGGAGCAGAGTCCTCACTTTCATTCACAGTGTCATTCCAAGCAGCAGTCAAGCCTTGGAAGAAAGACTTCACTACTGTGACAATTGGGTTCCCCAATTCAGTGTAGTCAAGCCGCATTGGTGGTTGACGTTCCCTCTCAGACCTCCTGATATGGATATCAGTATCTGCTTGTTCTTCCACTTCATTACTCCTCTCTTTCTGTTCTTTAGTTTCAGGATTATTTGTCACAACATTTTCCAACTGATTTGTGGGAACTGAGAGCTGTTCAGACTGGTCTCCACTTAAGTCTTTCACATTGTTAAGCACATCCTCTTCCACAGGACTGTCATCATCCAACAATGTCCTTTGTCCCTCAGATTCAGCTGATGTACTGTCAACCATGGTTGCCTCTCCCTCATGGGGTTCAGGTGTTTGTAAGTCAACAGCGGTAGACAGATGACTTGTAAGTGGGGTCTCAACAGCAATCCGATCATCATCACATTGATGGAGTGTTTCCTGATCAACTGAGCTGATATCAGGCCGAGCATTGGTTCCAACCAATACATCAGTCAACTCAACAGAGCTTGGGGTCAGATTATCTTTGGTGTGATTGAAACCTTGGTTTCTTGAGGCATTTTGCATTACAGCACATCCTGTTTCCTCAGACACTGGTTGTGCTTGAAACCAGGTAACAGGAACAATGTCATCGTCGTCGGAGGATTGGTCAAATTCCATAATGGTTTTTTGAGTATCCTGACGTGTCCTGCGCTTTTCAACTGGTTTGGGCTGTGCACGACCTCCTGTCGGTGAAGCAAGGAACCCGCATGGGAGTAAGAGGTCACGATGCAGCGTGCGCAAGGGACCCTCTCCATTCTCTGGTCTAACTGTATAGACTGGAAGGTCTCCCACGTTCTTCACCACCACATGGACAGTAGACTCCCACTTATCAGCGAGCTTGTGCTTCCCTCGAATGCGCACATTTCTGACAAGTACTCTATCGCCAATGCTTAGGGCGGAGGGGCTCACTCGCTTATCAAATCGGGTTTTGTTCCTCTCAGCTACTTTGGCAGCACTCCTTGTGGCTACTCCGTAGCTCTCCTCGAGACGAGACTTGAGGTTCTGTACATATTGGGAATGTGACCTGTGCTGCTGTTCTTTCACTGGTAAGCCAAATGCGAGATCGACTGGCAACCTTGGCTGGCGCCCGAACATTAGTTCGTATGGTGTGAATCCAGTCACCTCACTCCTGGTGCAATTGTATGCGTGGACTAGTGGCTTTACAAAGTCCTTCCAGTGTGATTTTTCTTGACTTTCTAGAGTACCAAGCATGTCTAGTAGAGTGCGGTTAAAGCGTTCCACCGGGTTGCCCCTAGGGTGGTATGGTGTTGTTCGCGTTTTGCGGATGCCTGCAATCTCACAAAGTTCTTTGATTAACCGCGACTCGAAATCAGGACCTTGGTCACTGTGCAGTTTCTCTGGGAATTCATAATGGATGATGAAGTTTTCCCATAACCACTTTGCGACTGTTCTGGCCTTTTGATTTGGTGTTGGTCCAGCTACCGCATACTTGGTGAAGTGATCTGTGATCACGAGGATGTCCTTTGTATTGCTTTTGTCTGGTTCAATAGACAAGAAGTCCATGCATACTAATTCAAGTGGTCGCGTTGTCTTTATATTCACCAGAGGTGCAGCTCTCTCAGGTAGAGCTTTCCTGCACACACACCTGGCACATGTCTTTATTTTCTTCTCTATGTCAGAGGTCATTCTTGGCCAGTAAAATCTGGTTCTGACGAGATCCAATGTGCGTTCCTTTCCCATATGACCCATATCGTCATGCAAGCTTGTCAGGACCACATTCTGAAGTTCTTCAGGCAGAACTAACTGATGTTGTGCATTTCCCTCTATTAGGCGTGTTCTATAGAGGATGCCATCTCATAGTTCAAGTCTGTTCAACTCTCTCAACAAGAGAGGCAGTTCTGGAAGCTCTGTTCTCAGACTAGGTGGTGGTTTCACTCCATGTTCAATCTGGGAGATGACATGTTTAATGCACTGATCAGCATGTTGCTTGTTTCTGAGATCCTCTTCTGAAATATATGGGAGGATGGGTACTCAATGTCCCCCACTGCTCTCGGGACGCGGTCGAAGCTCTGTCGGAGGTGGGAGTTGAAGACCATCTTGACAGGCTCTTCTGCCAGGCGTTCCCAGCAGACCTTCACTATGTGCTTGGGTCTACCAGGTCTGCACGGCATCTTCCCCTGCCATCTGATCCAGCTCACCACCAGGTGGTGATCAGTTGACAGCTCCGCTCCTCTCTTCACCCGAGTGTCCAAAACATACGCTCTCAGGTCAGATGATACAACTATAAAGTCAATCATCGACCTGTAACCTAGGCTGCCCTGATACCAGGTGTACCGATGGACATCCTTATGTTCGAACATGGTGTTCGTTATGGCCAAACTGCGACTTGCACAGAAGTCCAAAAACAGAACACCACTCGGATTCAGATTGGGCGGGCCGTTCCTCCCAATCACGCCCCTCAAGGTCACGCTGTCATTGTCCACGTGAGCGTTGAAGTCCCCCAGCAGGACAATGGAGTCCCCTGTCGGAGCGCTATCCAGAACACAGTGATACCTAGCTTGTTTACTAATCTGCCGAGTGTAGCTTTAAAGTAACGTTGCTCTGTTTTAGTAATTTCAGCCATCCTCTAGATCATATGTCAAACTCAAGGCCCATGGTCCAAATCCAGACCATCATAACTATTTATGTTGCCCTCCAGAGATTAAAGTCAAACTATCAAATCAGACTTTTTACCACGTGCAATGATAGCACCCTGCCACCAGAGGGTAGTGTTCTCATATTGATGTTTAACTAGAGCAGTTTTTAGGAAGAGATGCAGTTGCAGAAATACAGTACAGTATACACAAGTTTTCCTAAAATGTCCAAGAAAGGAAAATACATGTCAAAGACAGAAGATTTAACAAATGTCTTTAAGAAGAAAAACAGCATGTCTTCTGTGTTACGAGGCTGTGTCTGAAGGAATACAACTTCTACTGCTGGCACTTCTACAAACATGGAGCTAAAATGCTACTGCCTCGAGGAAAAACATCAAAGATTTAAAAGAGACGAGAGCAATCCCAGAATATTGTGGCTGAAGATGTCAGATGGTGCATTTTAGCAGTGTATGCTGAAGGTGTGTGAGCAGATGAGCCCTGACCAAAAGCAGACATTTAGCAGCATTAGTTTGTCAAACACTATCACAGAGCGAGTGAAGAAACAGTCTTTTTATTTCTTAAGTGCCAAATTAATGATTTATTAACATTTAGTTTGTTAACACAGAGTAGGTTAACTTGAATGCAGTGTATCCAGATGGATGTGTTACTCCTAAACTCNACAGACCACTTCAACGCCAGGAACTCAAGCTTGTGAGCTGGGTAGCGGGATTCACTACGTGATAACCCTCTGCTTGCGTAGGCAACAACACGCAGCTCCCCCTCCTGCTCCTGATACAAGGCCGCTCCGAGGCCGGTGGAACTTGCATCCGTGTGTAGGATGTAGGGCAGCATGGGATCTGCAAAGGCTAGGACTGGGGACGTCGTCAGTTTGTCTATGATCATTTCAAAGGCCTGCTGGCAGGCAGGGGTCCAACGGTCCAGAAATGGTTCTTTTGGGTGGTAGTACTTTCCACTCCTTTCTTTTGACTTGGAGCCCTTCCCAAGAGGTGGGTACCCAGATGTCAGATCATTCAGAGGTTTTACTATGTTTGAATAGCCTTTGATGAACTTTCTGTAATATCCACAGAATCCTAGGAAGGCTCTCAGCTCTTTCAGGTGTCGAGGAACTGGCCAGGTCTTCAATGCTGCTATTTTCTCTGGGTCTGTTTCCACTCCCCGCTCAGACACCATATGTCCCAGATAACGAACGGATGACTGAAAGAACTTGCACTTCTCTGGGGACAGCTTCAGCCCATACTCCTTCAAACGGTTGAGAACCTTGATGAGTCGGGCTTCATGTTCCTCTAAAGTCTTTGAGAAGACTATTAAGTCGTCCAGAAAAACTACAACCTCCCTCAGGTTCATGTCACCCATGCACCTTTCCATTAGCCTCTGGAAGGTACTTGGAGCGTTCGTTACTCCTTGAGGCATACGATTAAACTCCCAGAAACCAAGTGGGCAGACAAAAGCAGTCTTAGGCTTATCAGCCTCATCAACCTCAATCTGATAATAGCCAGACTTGAGATCGAGAACACTGAACCACTTGGAACCAGAGAGTGCTGTGAAAGTGTCGTCCATCCTTGGAAGTGCGTATGCATCTTTCACTGTCTGCAGGTTCAACTTCCTGTAATCAATACAGAGGCGAACCTGCCCATTCTTTTTCCTGACCACAACAATGGGAGATGAGAATGGAGACTCACTCTCATGGATCACTCCAGCATCAATGAGTTCTTGAATATGTTTTCGAACTGCCTCTACATCGTTTGGGTGGATCGGCCAAGCTCGCTGTTTGAACGGTGTTTGGTCGGACAGCTTGATGTGATGCTTTACTTTATCTGTCCTCCCAAAGTCAATATCATTCATAGCAAAAACCTCAAGCATGCTGTTTAGCTTTTGAATAATTCTGTCTTTCCATTCCGGGGGAACTTGAGATTCCCCAAAGACTAGTTCAGGTTCTGTAGGAGACTCGGTTGTGTCCTGACCCTCTATCACACTTTGTTTGTGAGGTAGAATACTCTGGATTGCATTGAGTTCAGCAATCACGCTCTTGGCCGGAACAGTGATGTCATGCTCTGACTCATTAGAAACCACAACTGGTAGTCTGCATGGGGGTCTGGTTGGTAAGTTGAGGAGGCAGGTCTTTACTAGCAGTCCTCCAGGTAGAGAAGATGAAGGGTACTCTACGATAGCACACCCCTCGGACTGGAACTCTTTGACTGCTATATTTCCTTCTAAAACAACCGTTCCTCCAGCCAGAATGACCCTCTTTTTTTTACCATGCATCCTCACCAGTCCAATGTTACTATCATGACATTGATCATGTCGCAGCTGTAATACTTTCAGCACAGTCTTATAGCCATCTGCTGAGGGGTGGTGGCTTACTGGACTTTTCTCTTTGTGCATGTTATATGCTACATCAAGGGTGTTAGTACCAATCAGTACCTGATTGCCAGATGTTCCACTGTCAGGGACCACTAAGGCCAAGGTTGACACTTCATACTCCTTCCCCAGGAATTGTTCTGGGAAAGTGACTTTGATCTGAACATAGCCCAAATAAGGCACAGGTAACCCATTGGCACCTTCAACTTCCAAAAGGTCATACAGTGACTCTATCGGGTTCTCAGACAAATATTGATCAAAGAAAGACTTTGTAACCGTAGTCACTTGTGAACCCGTGTCAAGCAGACAGTTAAACTGTTTGTCTTGGATCATCACTTGACCTGTACTCTTTATACCTATCAGTTTTGGGGGAACTTTCAAAATGTGTTTTCTGACATTACACTGTTTCAAGGCAGCGCTGAATTTGGGTTTAGAATCTTTCTTAGCAGGGCGCTGGTGAGCTGCTCCAGCCTCAGTTTGCCCTACAACTGAGGCTCCGTCTAAAAATTCTCATTGGGAGGCAGATAGTCTTTTGCTCTCCAAAGACGCTGCTTTTCTTTCAACTGACTCCTTTTTTCATCAACAAGGGCGGGGTTTGGTTCATTAGTACAAGTTGAGGAAATGTGTCCATCCTCACCACACTTGAAGCAATACCAGGGTTTTGGCTGGGTGTTCGGTTTTGAGCTGGCAGGCTTCCAGCTTGGTGCTCTAGGGTCAAGCTTAGATGGTGCTGGCCGGCTGGATGTTTGCTCAGTGTTTACCTTGGTTTTTGAGATCTTTTGTGGTTTCTTTGACATCAGTGTGGTAAGTTGGCTTTGCAAAGATGCCACCTGCTGTTTAAGTTCTGCCAACGAGTTGGACTCGGGTGGGACTACTACTTGCTGGCTGCAGGCACACACGCTCTGAGAGTTGGTTGTAGCTCGCTGTCGATTTGAGCCAAGGTGTTTCTTCATGCGTGTGACTTTAGCCGCTTGTCTATCCTCTTCAGTGCGGATTTGTAACAGGAGCTCTGCAAAAGCTGGAGGGCGACTTTTCTTTTCCTCAAGGTTGAGATCAGACAGCAAGATGTTGTCCCAACATCCGCGACAGAACTGCTTGAGAATATATTTGTCTGCTTCTTCAGCAACAACTCCTCCTCTCTTAACAGCAAGATTTAGAACAGCCTGGAGGCGGCAGAGGTAAGATGAAGCCTTTTCACCAGGATCCTGGAGGGTGTTCATGAACTGAGCGAAAAGTTCTTCGCCATCCTCAACAGTTCCAAAGGCTGCATCCAACAGCTGGAGGTAAGTTTCAGGAGTAGCTTCAGGACTTAGCCTTTTGACGATATCTGCTGCGGGAGAGAGCAAACTCTCAACCATTTTCCGAGACTTCTGAAGATTCGACAGAGTGGAATCTTTTCTGAGAAGCTCAGCATGTGATCGCCATGTGTCATAATCGGTCTCACTGCTGGGTATGGGAGTTTTACCTGAGAATGGGCGAAACTTGATGGGAAAGTGTGAATGTGTGTTAAAGTAATCTTTTCTTACAATGTGTTCAACGATGACCCTTTGAACTTCAGGTGGATGCAGATCACTCTCCCTGATGGGTAGATTTTGCCTCAGTACAGTAGGCGGTTTTGGCTCAGGATCATCCTGACCAGGATCTATCCAAGATCTTCTGAGCAGCTGGGGGGTTTGAGACTTCAGATGCTTCAAGAGATGTGTCAAATGGTTTTGCTACAGATGCCTCGTCAATGCTATCTGTTCCAATTGACTCACTGATCTCTGACATCATGTCCTTCAGCACTTCTTCATAGTCTTTCCCACTTAACTTAGCCAGTTTCTTTATCTCATCAAGGTAGGTTTTGGTTACATTGCAACCAACTTTTGCAGTGTAAACGCTAGCCAAAGCTTGAACATGATACTTGACACTTGGGTTGTCTTTGAGTTCATGTGTATAAGGCAAAAGAGGAGACAGGGCTTCAATAGCAGCACCATCTCTGTACTCAATAATCAAGTTTTTATAAAACTCAGAATCAGCATCAGTTACCCAAACAAGTCTAAAAGAACCATATTCCTTCAGAAAGTTAGTAATCTCTTCATCTTCTGGTGTTTCAAGCAACCCACTCACAATCACTGCATTAGGGACTTTGATACCTGAGGTAGTTATGAACTCCATCTTTGGCAGTGAATCTAAAACATTTACACACAACCCAGTTCCACACACTTCAGATATGTTTCACTGCTGACACTTAACCAGGCTCCTGGCTGGCTCGCCACGTTTGTAACACTTACTATAGTTAAATAATAAGTGGTCTAGGTTTAGTTAACTCTGGACCAGTATCAGGAAGTTCTAGGTAAGACTACGGAGCCATTAAAGAGATCAGCAGAGAAAGAAACCACTCAGTGAAAGTTCAAACACAGTTGTATTAGAAAAAATAGAAAAAATAAAAGGTACAAACCCTGCCTATCTAAAGCCGGCTTCCTGTAGTGCACAAGCACACTTTAAATGGGCCCCAAATAAAAGAAAACAACTGGAAAAAAAATTCCCTTTCAGAGGATTGCTCCAAAGAGTTCAATCAAAGAGCTTCTGCTCCTGGTGCTCAGTCCACTTCTCCTTGGTGGGAGAACTCAAGTGTCTTGTGTGTGTAATTACTGTTTATTTCACTGGTTCTAACACTACCCGGGTAGTTTTTCTGAAGTGCTAGTCTTATCTGCATCCAATATTGACGTGATGGTCTCTGAAGACGGGTCCCACGGCTGATCACACCGTACTCTGGTCCATCTACAGTCACTCTCCTTCGGGTTGGCTCGCCACTGAACCCACCGGGTTCAGATCTTCAATGATCCAGTCCTGATCAAAAACCAATCTATGCACACAGTACAGAATGCATACATTACTATGTTGTCTTTGCTTATCCATCACTCATCTGTCAAATATTATTTAAGTATAACTAATTATTTAAGTTATACAGTGTCTCAATCATTGTAAAATGAACTGAGTTACATCACACAAGGCATCTTAGTGCAACTGAAAACACAGATTAATCCTTACATTTACCCTTTTAAGAATAAATGAATTTATACAATATATTCTTTCATATCTATATTTTTAACAGCTCATTTTAACTGTTTTTAAAGATATTTTAACTTAACTTATTTCTTTAACATATCCATTTTTAAAGCATTAATACTTTAACAGATTTATATGAACTTCCTCTTATTTATAAATATTTTATGAACTTCAACAATCAGCAATAAACAATTTAACATCTTTGATCAATTTACAATCATAGCATTTAGCTTTGAACCTTTCTCAAAATAATTGACTTCTAAGTCAGCAAAACTAAAAGTGGTGCATTTAAGCACTGCATAAACAATATCACTGCTTCTCCAAGGTTTTGAAAAGGTATCTAACTCAATTGAGTCAACAGTAATGTTAGAACAAATAATAATTAGCACAAAAATAGCTAAGCATTAGCTCATGCTAGCAGTTAGCTGGGTGCTACAGGCCTTAGCATGTTTAAAGTCACTTTTAAAACTTAATGTCTGCACCATGGTGGTGTTACAGTTTTTTAAGCACACGTATCAGAACTCCGACTGGTTTTTAAACAGGAAATATGTCTAACAACATTAATTCACATGTCTTTCTTGTGCTAACACTCATGTAGCATCTCTTACCGGAGCTCATGGTGAGACAGCTTGCCACGTTGACGCAGCTTCTCACAGCAGAAGTCACAAAGTTCAGATCCTAATAAACAACCATCTATTAACCATTGATATGTTGAGATTAATTGTGAATTTAAATCTTTATTGCAGCTTTTCTCACCAGATTGTTCAGTTAGCTGGGCAGCTGCTTCCCGGGCAATGGCTACCAGAACAGGAAAATGTGACTGAACTGAATGAGTCATCCTAAAACGGGTGCGCCGCCTGCTGGCGGGATGGGGAATTGCACCTCCAACTCACATATTCAGTAAAAGAATCCACAATTCTCATGTGGGTTACAGAGGTGCTGATCCTCATCCCAGCCGCTTCACACTCGGCTGCAAACCTCCCCAGGAAGAGCTGAAGGTCAGAGCTCGATGAAGCTAGGAGGACCAAATCATCCGCAAAATGCAGAGACGCGATTCTCCTGTCACCAAACTCAACACCCTCCACACCACGGCTGCGCCTAGAAATCCTGTCCATAAAGGTTATGAACAGGACCGGTGACAAAGGGCAGCCCTGGCGGAGTCCAACCCTCACTGGGAACAGGTCCGACTTACTGCCGGCTATGCGGACCAGACTCACACTCCTCTGGTACAGGGTGTAGCCTCACCAAATAGGCTACATCCTCTGACCTTTGACCTCTGTTGACCATCACAACAATAATCCATCTTTTTCCCAATAACTTGGAATACAATCACTCTTGGATTATGTTTTAACCTGAATCAAGATCCCTACAGGTGACCAACTGTCCACTTTCAGGTGTCCATCTCCCAGATGACCTTAACTGGACACTAACTGGTCTAATAAAACACTCTCTGTAAAGAAGCCTCTTCTGTAACACCACAGACTGGTGTTCCAACTGTAATCTCTTGTTTACAGAACATTCGCCTGTGCTCCTGCTCCAAGGACATCCACACACTCACACTCAAAGTGTTATAATGCTTCTCTGCTATTTCATGCATTTCTACCATTATAATGTGAGTCTTAACGGGCGGAAGTCATGTGACTTGGTAACTCCCTCACAGTCCCTTGTCCAATCAGAACTATTCACAACTCCACTAACTCAGTTCTGATTAGTACTCTTAATATCTTCTGATTGGTTAAATTTAAGATAACTCGTCTCAAAACTAATACTCAGTTCCGGTACAAGGGAGTCTCACCAGTCTTGTCAAGTCTGGTCTTGTCCAGTCCTCATACAGTCTTGACAGTCTTGTCGAGTCCTCCTACAGTCTCAGTCTTGGTCTGGGTCTACAGCCTGAAGCAGTTGGAGCTGCTATGCTGCTATCTTAGCTGAACCTTCATCAGCTTTGAACAAGGCCTCTCAGTCTCTCCCTCACCACGGGAGAGATCAGAAATGACTTCAGCATGCCTGCTGAAATGCCTCCCTTGCTGACCGGGACGTATCCACGGACTGCCTGGCAAGGTCCTCGGCGGCCACGCCTTCCAGGACCACCACTCAGAGTCTGGGGACTCCAGCCTCAGCTCGTGGAGAAACCAACGCCTGCCAGATCTAGGAACGTCCACCTTTCAGTGAGCGAACACCACTTTCTGATCGAGAGGTTTGCTTTGATAAAGCTTAATTCCTCCACTCTAGATTAAGCCAAAACTAAATCCCATTCCAAACTCAAATTAGCCCTAAATTGACTCTTAAAGTCACAACTAGGTTAACTAAATTAACTAACTTCCCTAGTCATTAAAACATATGCTACGGTCCGTTAAAACTCACAATTAAACTATCTTTAACATCCTCAACATGTTTAAGAATATTAATCGTGTTTACATCAAACTTTCAAACTGTCTTATCTGTCTGTGTTCTTAGGTTTTTCAAATTAAATGGTTGTTCAATCTTTATCTGGTCTCAGTTTTCCGTTATTAATAAGGTATTTCAATTCACTGTACTCTTTCAAAGAACCTAGATACCTTCAATAAATATTAGCTATTATCAGGGTTAAATGACAGTTTATCACTTTTCATTATAAACCAAAAATAAGCTAATGTTATTGAAGAGGGTGTAGTTAAAATAACTAATAGTTATTTCAAAACGCTACAAGGGACTGAATGGCCCTTAACAAAAGACCATCAACCCCATACTCCTGGAGCGCCCCCCACAGGGTGCCCCTGGGGACACGGTCATAAGCCTTCTCCAAATCCACAAAACACATGTGGATTGGTTGGGCAAACTCCCATGACCCCTCCATCACCCTAGCGAGGGTAAAGAGCTGGTCCACAGTTCCACGACCAGGACGAAAACCACATTGCTCCTCTTCTACCCGAGGATCAACCATCGACCGGACCCTCCTCTCCAGTACCCTGGAGTAGACCTTTCCAGGGAGGCTGAGGAGTGTGACCCCCCTATAGTTGGAACACACCCTCTGGTCCCCCTTCTTAAAAATGGGAACCACCACCCCGGTTTGCCACTCCACTGGAACTGCCCCCGATGACCACGCAATGTTGCAGAGACGTGTCAGCCGTGACAGACCTACAACATCCATCGCCTTGAGGTACCCAGGTCGGATCTCATCCACCCCTGGGGCTCCGCCACTGTGTAGTTTTTTGACTACCTCAGCGACTTCTGCCCCAGAGATTGGACAGTCCGTCCCCAGGTCTCCCAGCTCTGGTTCCTCCACGGAATGCGCGTCAGTGGGATTGAGGAGCTCCTCAAAGTATTCCTTCCACCGTCCGACTATAGCCCCAGTTGACGTCAGCAGCTCCCCATCCCCACTGTAGACAGTGTGAGCGAGTTGCTGCCTTCCTCCCCTGAGGCGCCGGATGGTTTGCCAGAACCTCTTTGGAGCCGATCGATAGTCTTTTTCCATGGCCTCGCCAAACTCCTCCCACGCCCGAGATTTTGCCTCGGCAACTGCCATCGCTGCACTTCGCTTGGCCCGCCGGTACCTGTCTGCTGCCTCTGGAGACCCACAGACCAGCCACGCCCTGTAGGCCTCCTTCTTCAGCCTGACGGCTCCCCTAACCTCTGGTGTCCACCAGCGGGTACGGAGGTTACTGCCACGACTCGCACCGGCTACCTTGCGACCACAGCTAGCAACAGCAGCCTCAACAATCGCAGAGCGGAACAAGGCCCATTCGGNACAATATATTCTTTCATATCTATATTTTTAACAGCTCATTTTAACTGTTTTTAAAGATATTTTAACTTAACTTATTTCTTTAACATATCCATTTTTAAAGCATTAATACTTTAACAGATTTATATGAACTTCCTCTTATTTATAAATATTTTATGAACTTCAACAATCAGCAATAAACAATTTAACATCTTTGATCAATTTACAATCATAGCATTTAGCTTTGAACCTTTCTCAAAATAATTGACTTCTAAGTCAGCAAAACTAAAAGTGGTGCATTTAAGCACTGCATAAACAATATCACTGCTTCTCCAAGGTTTTGAAAAGGTATCTAACTCAATTGAGTCAACAGTAATGTTAGAACAAATAATAATTAGCACAAAAATAGCTAAGCATTAGCTCATGCTAGCAGTTAGCTGGGTGCTACAGGCCTTAGCATGTTTAAAGTCACTTTTAAAACTTAATGTCTGCACCATGGTGGTGTTACAGTTTTTTAAGCACACGTATCAGAACTCCGACTGGTTTTTAAACAGGAAATATGTCTAACAACATTAATTCACATGTCTTTCTTGTGCTAACACTCATGTAGCATCTCTTACCGGAGCTCATGGTGAGACAGCTTGCCACGTTGACGCAGCTTCTCACAGCAGAAGTCACAAAGTTCAGATCCTAATAAACAACCATCTATTAACAATTGATATGTTGAGATTAATTGTGAATTTAAATCTTTATTGCAGCTTTTCTCACCAGATTGTTCAGTTAGCTGGGCAGCTGCTTCCCGGGCAATGGCTACCAGAACAGGAAAATGTGACTGAACTGAATGAGTCATCCTAAAACGGGTGCGCCGCCTGCTGGCGGGATGGGGAATTGCACCTCCAACTCACATATTCAGTAAAAGAACCCACAATTCTCATGTGGGTTACACACAGACTGAGCAAGCATCTTTTATGCAGACAAGTCAGCAAAAGGCTGAAAAGGCTGTTGAATCTGCAGCCTGCTTGCTAGCAACAGTGCTAAACAACTGTATAGCACAATTAAGACTTTAGCATGTAAAATGAAACCTGGAGAGGAGGCAGGTTTGACCTTTTTATAATCTTACTCAAATAAAATGATGTCTTTAGAAATCAGGTCATGTTTTACTTGCACACTCACACTAACAGCCATTTGGCCCTTTAGCAAACACGAAGCCGCTGCATCCAGGAAAGCATCAGTTGCCTCCTTGTGAACTTATATGATCGGATCACTGATTAAATGCATGACCTTCCCTTCTGATATAGAATGTTAAAATAGTTTAAATATATCAACGTTAGAACCAGTGAAAATCAAGTATCTTAATGGGTTGTTTCTGTGTGTGCGTGCGTGTGTGTGTGTGTGTGCCTTGAACATGGAAACGTCCAGTCTTTAACCATATCTACATCACTTAGATTTGCACAGCTGCAGGTGTTACATGATGATATGTTTTCACTGACTGTTGGGGCTCCTCGGAGAGCGATTGTTTTATTTATTCATCTTCACCTCTTCACCTTGTGTTTTCAGATGGTGGTATGCAGTAATGTGACACCAGACAAGCTCTGTGTGTGGCCTCAGTCGACTACAGACACAATCAATACACGTGTGAAAGACAGAATGAGTTCAGGGAGATAATGATGCTGACCCAAAACTCGCTTTTCTTTGTCTTCTTTTTGAGCCCCTCAGGAGAAACAGTAAAAAGGAGAGGAAAACAATCTCAACACGTGCAAAGCTCGAGGGAGGGGACGTGATCCTGCTAATTGGGACGCCTCTGTGGTTAACGAGTGATCTTATTTCAGAGAGAAAAGAGCAAAACCTCATTCAAATCATGTGAATCAAGTGGAGCACACGTTTTACCAGCTGGAGCTAAAAGACATTAAAATCTCTTCTGCAGAATGTTTCTGTATAAATAACCCACCATAATAATCTAAAAAGGGTTGCCATATGATTACAAATTTCTCATTTTGTACAACAGTTTTAATCTTTTCAAGCTGGAGAAAGGACATAGCTTCACTCACCCAGCGTGAGTGTTTAGGAGCTTGTGGAGATTTCCAGCTTAAGAGAATCAGGCGGTGAGCAAGTAAAGAGGAAAATGCCATCAAATGACACCGACCCTTTGAGAGTCCTTTTTAATTTAACAAATTTGACATTTTTTATAGAGTATCAAAAATAATTCAGATGAAAGCTTCTTACAAGGTGTAATTATTAGATTTAAAAAAGTGGAAATCAAGTCAACAGGCTCAAATTCATGTGAAATCATAAATCACTGGTGTTAAAGTTCAAGTCAAGTCAAGTCTTTATTTTTCAAGCTCAGTGTGTCTTGAGTCTGACTCAAATACAGGTCATGTGACTCAAGTCCACACGACCACAGGGCTCAATGTAAATAATTGTTTATCACTGTGATGCTGCAGTGAAATGTGGGGGATCGGAGTTGTTCAGGATGGTAATAATACATTTTATTTTATTTATTTTTTATTTGTGGGCGCCTTTCAAAACCCAAGGTCCCCTTACAATAACCATGGTAACATGACAAGACTTACAAACAAGATGGGGAAACGATAAGGGATGCGAATAAATATCAGAGAATTACAGAGGTCTGTGCAGGCTGTAGGTCATGGTGGAAACAGAAAGTTGCTGATTAAAGTCAGTAAGCCAGTCTCAACAGGTGGCTTTGAGTTTAGATCTGAATGAGGGCAGACACTCTGCCTTGTGGATGTCAGGAGGATGTGAGTTCCAAAGTCGAGGAGCAGAACGGCTGAAAGCGCTGTTTCCAACGGTGGTGAGATGGGCAGGAGGAACCACGAGGAGAGGGGAAGAAGAAGACCTGAGGGAGCGCGAGGGAACAACATGGATGAGATAGACAGGTAGGGGGGCGAGATGGTGGAGACATTTAAGAAGCAGAATTTTGTATGGGATTCTGTGTTCAGATGGCAGCCAGTGGAGACGCTGAAGAACAGGACTGATGTGATCTCTGGAGGGGGAGTGGGTGATGACCCGAGCAGCAGCATTCTGAAGGAGTTGGAGACGATGGAGGATCTGTGGGGGACACCAAAGAGGAGGGAGTTGCAGTAGTCGATCCTGGAGGTGACGAGGCTGTGGGCGAGGATGGCTGTAGCGTGGGGAGTGAGCGACGGGCGGAGATAAGTGAAACAGTGGTAGCTGTTTGGTGCTGACAAGCCGTTAGCTCATTGGTCCTAAAAGATGTACTCTATTTCTCCAAGCTGAAGCCACTCATGAAGCTGTAATTATTTTTACACTTTTACACAGAAACACTCTTCTAAACAGCAAGAACAAAATAAAACAAAACCCCTTTAACCTTTCATAGGGTATGTAGCTACTTAAACTTAAACTTAAATAAGTAAATACAAAAGTAAATAATAAAAAAGTAACAATGTTTTTTAAGTAAAAGAGTAAAAACATTAAATAAAATAGTAAAATGAATAAGTAGAAGAAATTAAATCCCAAGAAGCAAAACAAGAAAAATTACATTTTTATCCTTTCAAGGGGAAGTCAGATACATTTTGACCACAGGACAACGTAGTGGAATTTATTTTCTGCGTTTGACCAATCCCTGAGGAGCAGAGGATACAGGGAGCTCACTGAAATACTTGGAAAGTTTAAGTTTCATTTCATCGAAGTTTCAGGTTAAATTTTTAAAGCATCAAGTGCTCATTTCTAGTCACTTGGCCTTTATAGAGCTGCTCCCTGTCACAGCAGTCCAGTCCCTTGTTTCCCTGACTCCAGAAGACCGGCTGTGTAAACAGCAGGTAGGCCTGGCAACGTGAAATTAGGTCTTCATAAACACAAACAGACAGGAGGAAGATTGGTAGGCAGGAAGAAATATGGCAGCATCACCTGGTGTTTATATAATCTCATAACTGCTGAGCTAACAGTCCCGCCTCGCCCAGCGCATACGGAAAAGGCAGCGCTAGCTGCTCCCCAATGGCCACAGGTGTTAAAAAGATGGCACGCCTTCTTCTATGACTCATCAGTGTTGGAGCATCATCAAGCCGCGGCTGCAGCTTCCCTTTTCATCAGAGGAGTTCAGGAATTATCAACTACTTATCTGTAAGCCGGCAAATGGTACTCAGGCTCTGAATGTGATTTGGGTTTCTGCTGAAGTCAGGGCTGAGTAAGACTCTCTGGATGTGCACATACAGTGCACCAACACCCTCACAGGACGCAGGCAGGGAAAGAACACGCTGATCCAAAGGTCGAAGCCACTCTGACCCGTTTGCAGCAGCAGCACGGTAAAGTGGAGAAGGCCCTGACGCTGAGGCATGAGCTCCACTGGATTACATTTCACTGATCTGTAAAGAGTGAAGGAGTTAGCAGAACTACACAAAAAGACTTCTTTGTATTTTACTCCACTATTGGAGGCTGCGCTCTATTCATTTGATCACATTTTACTTTAACTTAGTTCCTTGTTTGTGTATAAAATGACAGCAGAACAATGAGAGCTGCTGCTGCTCGTCACACAGACTTCACTTTATTGTTGCTAACAGGAAACATTTGAGCTAATCAGTCATTTTAACCATAAATACAATAAACTTCCTGCTATTTTCTGACTTTCTAGACAATGCATTGTGTTTCCTCAGAGACACACGTTAATTGTTCTGTTTCATAGAAATCTTCATGCAGACTCAAATTATTTGTTGGGTTTTTGCATGAGAGCCTGGACAACTTTTTAAAGATCTAAACTCTTCATGTAATGATTTTTTAAATCCACCTTATTCTTTTATTTACTAAGATGTCAGCGTGTTAGAATGTTTCAATAATACAACTCTGCTCTAACCAGTCAGCAAAGATAACAGTTGTGCAGTAGGATGAAACGTGATCAGCAGCTTTTCAGCGTGTCTGTGTTTGACTTCCTTTAAGCTCAGCCCTGTTGTGGGGCGTCGAGTCGCCTTCACTCTGATGATCTGCCTGCTTCAGGTTCACAGAGGGCTTCAGACTAGAGGGGACAAACCGACATCAGAAAAGAGGAAGTGCACCAGGGAGTGGAGCTGAATAAATACAGGAAGTGAGTCTATTCTGAGTATCAGAGCACAACAAAACACTCACCCTGCCCTCTGTACATCGCTGACATGAGAGAAATTCATTCTAACATTTCATGTTTTAATCACACAACTGGATGAACAGTCTGAATTTTTTTTTTTTTTGCTGCAGAAAGAAACACCTTTCCTGTTCAGTTGAACTAAATAATCAACTTAGAAAATGAAGGTCCAAAGGTCTGAGCTCACTAGTCCAAATGTAAACACTCCTGGAATAGAGAGAAAAGTCAACAGAGCTGTAATAGAATAATGTGGGTAAAGAAGATAAAACCTAATGAGACCAGTTAGTCAGCACAGCTGATGTCCCAGCTCAGGTTTCAGACTAAACAACGTTTGGACACTGAGTGAGCTACTTCTCAGTAAAGTGTGTCCTCATTAAAGTGGCCTGAACACAGCAGTCAGAGGCCAGCTGGACCAGAAGGTCATAAATGTTTGGGTTGTCTGAATATGTCTGCTTCAGTACAGCTGAATGCTTTTTCTCCTCTTCTCATGAGCAAAGTGGTTTTCTAAAACCAACAGATGATTAATTGGCACATGAGCAAACTTCAATACACGTATTAAAAACCGCCTTTCAACCCTGAAGTGTACAAAAGAGGACTTAGACGATATCTGAATCATAACTCGACACACTCATAAAGGATTTGTAAGGTAATTCAAGGGCTAAATGCAGATGACGCAGCTACCAGAGACCACGTAACACGACCTTATCGTCACTGTCACCGTAGCAGAACCACAAAACACACTGGATTTTCACTGAGTCAATACAGAACTCCTTCTCTTATGATGGCTGCCGTGTTTTTAGACATTTCTTTATCTATGTTTTTACATAATAAGGTTAATGTTACATGCATCAACTGTACTACGTTGATTAATGAGAGGCTCTTTTATTTGTCTGGAAACATCACAAAATCTCAGAGGAAACAGTGTATTTAAAACACAAGGATGCATGCTGTTTACATTCTTCATTTAGAGAACTTGCATGAGTCCTGTAAAGAAGAGGAAAAAGCAGTTGTACGTTTCACAACAGCTTTGATCTGTAGTTAAATATTGTCGCTGTCAGGCTAAAACCTAATTTCTCTTTGTTTATCGGAATCAGCTCTATTGGTCCTCTTAAACATCTATAAGTGGTTTGATGGATGGTTTTTGAAAGATAAATGTGAAGAAGAGCAGGAGAAGTGGTGATGATCCAGCTGGTTTGTTGTTTGTAAAAGAAACACTTTTTAAAAAATGTCCTGAATAGTTGTATTTATGGAGATATGTGATTCTTGCTCAACATTGACAATATTCTGTTCTATAGAGACATACATTTGCAACACTTAGCTAAGAAAACGACAGATTTGTATGATTGTGGGTTTATTTAAATGATTAATTACTGTTCTCTGATTGGTTGCGTGACTTTCCTCTGGGTACTTCTCCCTAAGGACCAAAAACATGTATGTTAGGTTAATTGGTGCCTCCTAATTGTTGCTAGGTGAGAGTGTGTGAATAGTTATGTCTTGTTTGTCTCTGTGTGTCCCTGTGATGGACTGGCAACCTGTCCAGGTTGTCCCCAGCCTCTTGTCCTCATATTTAGAGCTGCTGCACAGGATGAAGATGTAAAACAAACAGGATGGTCTTTGCAGGTTCTCAGCAAGGTCTTCTGGTACACATTAAGAACAAATTGGACTTCTCATTATACATCATAAATTGGGATAGATCTGCAATGACTGTGAGTGTGCACAAAACCTCCAGTGAGGTGAATTGGGTGGAGCATTTTGGAGGTACTGAGCGTGGCAGCAGGGTGTCTCAGCTGAGGACTGCATGATCAGAATGGGCCTCATTAGCCTCACAGCTTGGCCACAATCCCTTCATGCCACCAGCATCATGCTAACAGTGATCTTCACAGTGACATTCTGATGCAGTGAGACTGTTGCATCTAGATGGGGCCCGGGAAGTGGTGCGATTATATTTCTGGTGATGTACAGGGGATGGTGTGGTTGCAGGTTAGCATCTCAGAGATGTAATCAAATGACAGGAAAAACCTATTACCGTAGTCAAGTTCCAGGAGATGGAGGTTTTCCAAATCTGCTGTGATCCAGTTATGTTCTAAAAGAAAAGCCAGCATCTCACTAGGCTGCGACTGTAAGTAAGACTGTAAGACTTAGTCATACTAAGCTAACTGCAACTGTAGAGTTTACTTTCTTTGTTTCTAACAGCAATCAATACCTAAATATGAGTAAATAAGCCATATGGACTTTAGTAGACGATCATATCAGCCACACACCATGAGGTCCTCCAGACCAAATTCAGAGCCACACTAAATGTTCCTGAAAGCAGTCCAGTTCTGTAACCTGCTGGAAATGTTTGATGCTGTCTATTAAACTAAAAATAAGACAAAGGAGTCCCTGAACTGTTGACCAGATGAAATTTTATATCAAGGAGTGATGCCAACCAGTCTTCTGAGTTCCTACAGGCTTTAATATGTGCTGGTAAAAGATCAGAAGATGCAAAGTGGTACTTATACTTCAGATTTAACTTTTTAGACACATGTTGACAGGATCAGATTCAATATGAACAAGGAGTTTATTATTAACTATATTTTTTACTTCTGACATCAACTATGTTGAAATTTATTAGCAAATCACTAATTTATTGTCATTTGGAAGATCTGAAAACAACCAGCTGTAATGGAAAATTACATCATGAAGTAATAGTTAGGCTATGTCTCATCTAAAGAAAATTATTAGCATCAAGTTAAATATAGAAGACGGAATTCTGTGCAACTCAAAGACAAGTTCAAACACAGACACACACACCCAAACACACCCACACACACACACACGTGTAAAACAAATATATCACATGTTGCAATCAGAGTGCGTTGAGTTCATTCCTCCTGGGGAAAATTGGTGGTTTCATCCCATCCATCACAGGCAATAAAACCCCATTTAAACTCTGTACAAAGGTGAAAACCTGTCCTGGATGGAGGGTACATGCAGTTTTGTTTGGATTGTTCAAAATGTTAACAGGAGAGAAGAGTGCTGAGTGTAGAAGAAGGGTCGGGTTACTGCTGTGGTAACACGTCTATCAAATGAAATGCATGTAAACTGAGGAAGATGAGGGAACATTACGTAATGCAGCTCCGTCTTGTTTTGGTGTGTTTTTTTCTGCCTGAGACACAGTTATACACACACTTTTACAGAGAAAATACCTTTCATTTGATCCGTTTGAAAAATACCAAACCAGACAAGATGAGAATAGTAAAACATTATTTATTAGATGTTAAAAGATGTCAAACAAGGGTCACTGGTGTCATGCTGAGGTCATGTGAGATCCTTATGTTTGCATACAAGAGCTGATAGGAGAGGAAATCAATACTGACAAAGTGGTGACACAACAGCATTATGTAGTCATTCTAGAGTGAAAGATTAAACAAGATATAGATGTTGACGGTTTTCTGAGGGGGAACTGGAGAACTCAGGTATTTTGCCACAGTGGAGGTGACAGACCTACAGATGGGACAGGTCCACAGGATATGGTGGCTGTGCTCATGGGACTAACACAAACAGGAGATCCTGTTTTACCTGTACTTCTTTTACTACACTTTTATTTCTGTTTGATCAGTGTGGCATAGCTATTATTTAGAAACTTCCACAAAATATGAACATAATATCAGAAAAATATGTCAAAGTTGTACTAGTGTTTTTATTTTGAACACAGAATGTGCTGTGAGAATGCATATCGTGGTGCCAGTCGTCTAACTATCATTCACTCACATGTTTATAGTTTTTTTATTTAAATTTGAACTCTGATTTAATTTCACTTGGACCTCATAAACAACGCACAGTTTTTGAACAATAAATGATTGGTCAAAAATATTATAAAAGAATATAAAAAAAAATGTCAAGTTAAAAATCAAAACTTTAAACATTTAATTCTAATGTTATGAAATAAAGACAGCAGTTCTAAGTTGACTAAAATATGTTGAAAGGAAAACAATGCCAGCCTTTAAGGCAAACAAGAAAATCTTCAGCATTCAAACCTTAAATTAACCTTAGATTATTACAAATTTTAGATATTGAAACTAATTTACTTCTAAATGCCGTTTCCTGGAAAAATATGAAGCGTGCGTTTCCTGAGCCAAGGTCTCCACCTAGTGGAACTTTGTATTAACTACATTTTTTTCTAAATGTTTTAGGATTTGCAGAGAGTGAGAAAAAATTAATGAAATGTTTGAATATTGCACAACAATGCAAAAAAAAAAAAAAAAAGCAGGCTGGTTTTATATCTCCGATTTGAGGGAAATGCTGAGGAAGGAAAGTGTATATGAAGTAAAAAGTCTTATGGTGTCCTAAGTGTCCCTAGGTGGGACAGTTAGAGTTAGAGGGAGGTGTAGTGTTTTTTTAAAAAGGACAAGACGGGAGCTAACTGTCGGCAGCTCTAGTTTAATGTGCCTCACACGCGTGACCAAAACAGTACACGCCTGCCCTCTGCTGGCGGGGCGGAGCAATAAGAACAAACTAGAAAGTTACAACTTTCTCAGCACAGCAATACATTACATCTCCCCTCCTTTAGAAATAAAATTCAGACTAAAAAAAGAAACCTGGCATTTAAACAATATTTTGCATGACCTTATGAAGAAAACACCAGAAATGGAATCAACAGTTCTGATAACAGTTATGAACACAGTAGCTATTATATAACAAGCTATAAACACCAATACAGTTGTAATGACAAAACAAAACTTTGTATCAACTGTCTTCTATAACTCCTTTTTGTTTTCTTAGAATCACAAATCAAGTCTTTCAGGTGGCTTCACCACTCTGCCTCTCTTAGTCATATATGGTACTGACACCTGCACCTGGCCAGAATCCTTATGTTGTTCCGCTGATTCAGCTGACCGTCCATTGGACACCAGTAAAGGTAACTCCTGACTTGGTGACACGTCAGCTGACTCAGACCAAGTCTCATCACTTACGAGGCTGCGTGATTGATTTGCAACCGCTGTACTCCTGCGAAGATGCTGACTATTTCGACGAAACTCCTTCCCGCCAGAGTCCACAATGTAGGACCTGGGTGCAGCACATTCACGAACCACAGCTGCAGGAGTCCATTTGGCATTGCCAGGATGAGGCTGCATCCTGACTTCATCTCCTGGTGAAAAGGGAAGACGGTGTGTTGTTGCTCTCTTCCTGTCATAGTAGAACTTCTGGCAGGCTTTGGACTTATCCAGCAGCTGTTTGATCCTAGTAGTTTCATGTGCCTTTGGGACAAGAAGCTTTTCAGCGGCAGGCAACTTGTTTCTTGGTCTTCTACCCATTAGCAGCTGAGCAGGTGACAAACCAACTGACTCGAGTGGAGTGGTACGGTAATCCAGCAGTGCTAAATGTTTGTCTCTTGCTTTGTTCCACAGTTTTTTTACTGTCTGCACAGCACGTTCAGCTTCTCCATTCGAGTGAGGAGTGTGAGGTGATGAAGTATGGTGTGAGATACCATAACTCTCACAAAAGCTTTTGAACTCTTCTGAAGCATACTGTGGACCATTATCTGTGCGCAAGATGGATGGGATGCCATGTCTGCTAAACTGGGCTTTCAGTGTTTCAATGAC
This sequence comes from Callopanchax toddi, assembly GCA_006937965.1. Classification (NCBI taxonomy): domain Eukaryota; kingdom Metazoa; phylum Chordata; class Actinopteri; order Cyprinodontiformes; family Nothobranchiidae; genus Callopanchax; species Callopanchax toddi. The sequence continues at coordinate 447,902 of SSNR01000085.1, forward strand.
AGTGCGACTGCGCTGGTCTTTAATTTCATCCACTTCAATAAATTTTGAGTAGTAGTCCACCACTACCATGTAGTGTTTAGATTCAAACTCAAAAATGTCGGAGCCCACTTGCTCAAAGGGGAAATCTGGAGTCTCTGTTGGTTTGAGTGGAAGTCTTGGCAGTCTGTTTTGGAATTCTGCACACTTACTGCAGTTTCTAATCATTTCTTCGATGTCAGAACTCATGCCTGGCCAGTAGAGCACTTCCCGAGCTCTCTGCTTGCTTTTTACAATTCCCAAATGGGACTGATGTATGAGCTCTAACATGCTCTTTCTCATAGAAGGTGGAACTACTACACGGAGCCCTTTGTACACCAGTCCATCACAACTTCTTAGCTGGCTCCTCGAGTCCCAGTATGGCTGACAGGTAACAGGAACGTCTCTCCTGTTTTCAGGCCATCCCTGATGTATAGTGTTTTGCAAAACCTGCAGTTCTTTGGCCGTGAGTGCTTGCAGCTCACTATACTTTCCTTCACTCACTGCAACATGTTCCAGCATAGACACACACTCTAAGCCTTCAAACTCTGAGGCACTGCACGTGAGCTGAGCCCTTGACAACGTGTCAGGGAGTTCCATGTCCTTTCCTCTTCTGTACTGGACACTGAGATCATACCACTGCAGACGCAGACGCATCCTCTGTATGCGCATGGGGGTTGAAAGCAGCGACTTTTTGAAAATATCCTCAAGTGGTTTGTGGTCATTAAAAACTGTGACTTTTCTGCCAAAGATGTAATGATGAAACTTTGTGCATGCATGGACAATAGACAGCATTTCCTTCTCTATTTGTGCATAGCGAGTTTCTGCATCCGTCAGAGACCTAGATGAGAACGCTACAGGACGGCTGTCCTGCAGGAGCACAGCTCCAAGTCCACTGCTGCTTGCATCACAATAGATCTCCACTGGCTGGGTTGGGTCATAGTAC
>SSNR01000085.1:453624-570356 GCA_006937965.1 Callopanchax toddi
ATGAGATTATCAAGCAGGTTGGAGGAATCGACAGTCTTGACTAAGTTCACAAATCAGGAAGCCAGAAATCATTCACACACAAACATGCCACATGCACTGGCAGATTTGTCAACATCAAAATCTGCCCCCACAGATGCTTACCTTACTAACATGTTTCATCTTCATTAGCACTGGTGATTAGCACAGTTGTCACATTTCAGTGAGACACAGTGAAGGTTCTCTACAGTCAGCACTAAATGCTGCAAGTATCTGGGACGGAGTTTCTAAATTTAGGAATCAGAGAAACAGGGAGTAAAGATATGAAATGTAAAAAAGGGAGGGACAGCTGGAAAAAATAAAAAAGCACAAAGGATTTGGATAGAGGGGTTCAGAGGATCAGGAATGGAGGATATTCTGAGTTGTCCACAGCTTGAGCTGAAACTGTAATTATGATTAAACCCAATCACACTTTTCAGATGTCTTTTCTTCTGCTGGCTCTTATGATAGACGTGAAATAATGATCATACTGTGTTTCAGTCTTTTATGGATTATGTCTTTCTCAGTTCTTGATGATTTCAGAGAACTTAGCTTTTATGCACAGCAGACAACTTTTCAGTTTATTTTTCAGAAATAATTCTGAGAATGATCGTTGTCTGCGAGCATTATATATATTATATATATATATATATATATATACACACACACACATATATCAAAAAGACCTCCTGCAACTTAAAGGAACAGTCCAAGTCAAGTGAATTTCTGTGGGAAAGATAAGAACAAAATTTGGTCTCCAACTCCTCAAGTTGGAGAAATAGTTTGATTCTGACTAGATGGATGAGCTAATGGATAGTGTGAGAGGAGACAACGCCAAAGTGAATTACTGAGGTCTTGTCTCAAAAATGTTATTATGGTTCATGTGCATACTTTTTAATGAACTTTTACACCACTGTTAATTATGGATAGTTATTCTGCCAGAAGTATTATGATAGTCCTGCAGAAAATGCCCCAACGGGCACCATTAGTTGCTCCAAATAGCCATAAAATGCAAAATTGACAACAATGTAAAGGTTTATAGCTTCTGTATCTATCATTGCATCTTTATTACACGTTCTGCCTCTGTATTGTTCATTTCTAGTTTTCTCTTGTAGCGTCTAGAAGGCGTACTTTTCCTATAAGAGTTACTATAGAAGATCCCACAGTGTGTACAAAAACAACCTATAATGAGTTTGATGTTAGAAAAGTTTGGCAGTTAAAAAAATAAACAAAATTCTCAGATTTAACTTGTATTAACTGACACAGTGAAATCAGATAGTTTTTTTTAATACAGATTCTGATCTGTTTTATACAATAGCACATATTATAAATCTTTTACAATACTAATATTTCTCTATACACATGGTCATAGATGTTAGGTACAGTGTACACACATACAGTATTAACACAAATACACTTACATGTATCTTCTGGTTACTCTTTAACTCTCCACCTCGCTGAGAGTTTATCACAATGACTGATATTCTGTCTGGCAGATGATTGTGACCAAACAAAGGGGTTTTCAGACTAAAACCCAAATGAAGCCATTAAATATTTACATCCCTGAAAAATGTACATGAATACACAAGAATTATTGTCTTCCTGTTTGTCTCACAACTAGTGTAAAAGGGGTGAAAGTGAAAGAGGAGATAGCCCAAAGCCCAAAGGGCTTTTCGAGTTTTGAGTTCATACAAAGTTAAAAGTGTAGTCTATGTGAGTGACATAAACTGTTAGCCTACTCTAACACCCATAATACAACAGCTGATTGAGGGCTGGTTGTTGTTATTTTTGTTTTTAGTCCAACAAGTCTGGAAATAAGACACAAAGCCCTGAGGAGAAAGAGAGACAGATATAGTATAACATGTCCAGGTTTTAGTCCACAGGCTGTTTATCATTCAAAAGACGGTCCAAAAACAGCTGCTCAGAGCAGTTAACACAAAGAGATGTCCCATGATAGTAGTGGATGTTTCATGCTGGGATTCCTCATCATTATGTTTGCTAGTTAACCTGCACTGGCTTTACAGACAGTTTAATAAAGTTTTCACAAAGTATTGCCCTTTAATTATCTCTTTAAAATGGTAGTGATGTGATTCCATTAGTATTACAGTGACGTTTTCATATACACATAGTTACAAATGCCTCAAGTAAATATCTTTTTGGAAGGTCCAGGCGCTCTTGCTGTTTATCAGAAGATAAGCTCTCTTTTTTTTTGTCATCTCTCTCCTCTATAATCTACAGCACATTTAAAGCCACCCTTTATTTTGATTCCGAGGAGCCAGACTTTCATGTGATCTTTTGAAGTGGTCTTGATCAATAGTTGTCCAGGTTTCTGAAGGTCTTTCAAAAAATTTCTTTGGATCTTTTCCCACCTTTTTTCAAGAGGACAAAGAAAGGTCCAACTATCATCAGCAAATCAATAGAATCTGAAAATATTGTCTTTAACAAACAGGAAGAAGTCCAGTAAAGACGTGAAACAAGACCTGAAGGTTGGATCATCCTTCAGTTTATCTAAAGCTAAGAGCTTTCAGGAAATAACCTCACAGGAACACAAAAAACACAATTTTATATGCAGATATGTAGTTTTTGCTTGTTTTCAGCACCCCCTAGTGTCCGTTTTAAGTCACTGTCGTAAAAACATTAGCATTGTCTTTGCTCAGAAACATCTTAATCTAACTGTTGAAATGTCTCCTCAGCCTTCATCGCTTTCTACTGGAGCGGTTCATCACTCATTCAAAGAAATCAGCTGTTTTCAAGCAGAGGGAGGTTGAAAAAAAAAACAGGAATCATGCGCTAAAACCTGTTATGCACTAGCATAACAGCTAGCCACATTGGGTTAGCCTAACCCTCGCAAGATACGTGACTTTGTGAGACTTCAGGGCACCGGACCAGAGACTCAGAAGTTGGAAATGCTGTATCCTGGACACAAGCAGCAGATGGAGCTGAGTGACTTTTCGTTAACCCTGTAAAAGGTCATATTAGCTCATACTGGCTCAAAAAAAAAAAGATTTAAAAATATGGAAAAAGTTACGTAGTGTGTCTTTAATGTCTAACTGTGATATCTGGTATTTTTCACAAGTAAATTGGAACACACTCTCTTTTTCATGCTTGTAGCAAAAACCTCAAAAACTGAATAAAAATTATATTATTTTCAAAGAATACAACTCTGCTTATGAGTTCTGGTTTTTATACTTAAATTCTTCTAAAAATGGTCAGGTGCTGGACTGAAGTCAAACTTTGAAAGACTTTGAAAAACCTGAACTATCAATCAAGACCACTTCACAAATGTAAAGGTGCCAGAATGCTTGGAAGCAATATATAAAACAGATGAGCGGTGACTCCAGACTTTTGCACATCGTACAGCAAACAGAAAACCAACAATTCAGTGTTCACATTCTCATTGTTCACATCTTGAGGTCATTGCTTTGCTCGTGTTTTATTGCACATATTCCTAGACATACTTTATTTTTGGCGATCACACATTTGTTGCACACAAGCCTGCACAAATTCACTAACATACAAGCTCAAATCACACAACCCTCTATTGCCATAATCATCAAAGTGTGATTGAAAAAATCAAATCAAATAAAAACATGCCTTTGAACTTTGAACTCTTCTAACGTACAGAATGGAGCTGGCTTCTTTTGTTTTTGCTTCATGTGATTTTAGCTTTAGCTGTTTAATTTGATGTAAGCCTGTAAACTTGACCATACCCTTTACAGTGAGTGCAAACATGTTCACTCTGTGTTGTTTGTTGTAAACATACAGCTGGACATTCAGCACCATAACAACATACTAATAACCCAATTAAGGCATGAAAAAAACTATCAATAAATAAAGACTTCCTTTAATATTATTGTCACTGAGAGCATCTGTGCAGGTAGATACTTGTGTGCTTTCACAGATAGTGACTAAATGTGAATAAGTGTGCGTTGAGTCTTTGTGTGTGAGTGTGTAAATGTGCATATGTACATGCACATGCAGTTAAAAGAGCGATATTGTGTCGGATATCTTTGCAGTTATCTATCCCGTACCATACACAAAGGGTGAACACCAGTATACTGCGTAATCATGGCTAGTTTGTAATAATGCTTGGCTATTGTTGCCATAGCGATGCGTTAGCTGTCCAAGGTGGACTAACAATAGCCCATGTACGGAGAGCTCTGGTAAGAATTCGAGGCTCACCTGTTTTCTCGTCTGCAGAAAACCAGAGCCGTGGGGTTTGTCCTGACCTTTGTAAACTAACTCCTGCTCATTTGTCCTCACACCCACACACAAATACTCATATAATCTATCTCCATCAGCTTAGTAAGATACATACAATCCTTTAAAGTCACACAACACTTGCAGACATGCAACTGGACTTTGAAGCCCAGCCTCATTCCCTCACTGCCTCTGTGAGACATCGATCAGTGCCATCGCTGGCCTCCACTCGTGCCTTGCGACCCTTTCTTTGGCCTCCCCCCTCAACCCAAGAGTTATGAATCACAGTCCCCCCACTGGGAGCTGGGTCCACCTGCAGAAGTGACACTACTCTTTTCTTGACGCGTGTTTTGAGGGCACGTCGCAGTTTCTGCCGAGTGAAAGCATAGAGCAGAGGATGAAAGATGGTTGTTCCATATGCCATGGCCAGGAAGCACAGACGGAGCTCCACCAGGCCATCACTGGGACCCATACAAAGAATGAGAACGTTGACAGCAGACAGAGGGGCCCAGCAGCCCAGGAAAGTGGATATGATGATCAGGGACATTTTCAGGACACGGCGTTGACGTTCCCGTCGGTCCCTGTGTCTGCGCACTGCTCGCCTCAAGGCGATGATAGCAGACACTGAGGCCTGAACACCCATGGATGATGCAGGCAGATGTGTGGAGGTGTGTGGCTGAGCTGATGCTGAAGGTGGAGTTGGGGAAGCAGGGGTGGCTGGTGTGGTCGCGATGGGAGTGGTGGCAGCAGTGCTGACAGTAGTTATCGTCGCCCCGCTGTCGGACAACCCTTGAGGCATGGAAGAAAGCGGTGGGGGGGACGTTGGTGTCGGGGTGGCAGAGGGGATGAGGGGCGGATGGTTGAGGTTTTGGTTCTGGTTGGATGAAACTGCTTCAGTTGGCAAACTCAGGTCCTTCTTCCTTTGTCTCCTACAGCGTATCTTGCAGGTGGAGTCCTTTGAACGTGTACCCCTCATCATGTGGGAGCCAATGCGGATGTTGAGAGCTTGTAAGATCCTGGAGTAGGTGAACAGCATGACTGCCACAGCTATGAAGAAGCAGGGCACTTGAAGTAACAAGTGGTAATACATAGCCATACCCGTGTAATACCCTTGTCCTCCAACACACAGCAGAGTCCTGTTCTGCCATACTGGTGGCAGGTGGTGTGAAGGGGATGTAGGCAGAGTTGAGGGTAATAAGGAAGGAGAGAAGGAGGGGAAAATGGTTGTCTTTACAGTAGTGAGCTCTGATTCATTACTTTGCCTTTCTGGCTCACTGTCCTCACTTTCTTCAGCAGTTGATGAGAAGAAGTCCCCTTCAACAAAAGGCAGAAAGAAAACAGCAAGAGACACAGCCCACACCGCTGCCAGAAGCAGCGCAGCACGTCTGGGGGTCAGCAGACGACTGGCTGGTCGCACCGAGATGTCGTAACGGTCCAAACTGATCACCAGGACATTGACCGCTGTAGCCACACTAGTGAATGTGACACAGGCCTCATGAAAGCAGCAAAGTGTGGCCAGGCTGCCGACTCCATTTTCATTAGCTGGTAGCAGGATCACAGCAACGGTCAGCGGCAAACAGAGCACACACACCAGAATGTCGAGCACGTGGAGGTTGACGGTGACCAGGTTGCTGACTGAATCCACCAGGTTGGACTGAGCGCAGTAGAGCACAAGTACTGTCAGGTTGCTGCTGAATCCCAACACGAGTTCCAGCATCAGCACAGTGGTCAGCGACACCTGGAAACCGAGTGGGTATGGTGTGCTCCAGCCCTCCTCCACACCCACTTCCCCTCCTCCATCCAGCAGGCCTACCCCCTGACCATCACTGGTCTCCAGGAGGTCACGATAGCCTTCGGTCTCCATTGACGCCACGGCAGTCCTTCATGCATAGCAACAGCGGCCGCCAAACCAGACCATGGTCTAGGTTTCCTTTTCCTCTGACTCAAATGAGACAGCGGTGAAGACGATGCCCAGAGTTTTATCTGCAAAACAGAAAACAGACACAAAAAGGTCAGGGATAGAAAGAGAGAAAAGGGACACGCTGTCAGCTTGTCCTATCTTTTTTCACACAGGTACAAATCAAACATGTCATATTTCACAAACTGACAGATGGAGGTGAAAGTGATGTTGGTGCTCTTTTAAAGAGCCATGACCCATAATCTCTCACAGGGCTCAGCAGTTAGACATGCAGACAGGGGTAATATTTCAGAGAGGATTTAAAGCAGGACATCTCCTGGGGGACATCTGTAGGCCTGCCTTTGCTTTGTTGGGTCTTAATAAAAGATCCCTGACCTGTTTGGATTTTAACAAACCAATAGAGATCTTAAATATGTTTCCTTGTTTGCATCTCTGTTGCTGAAGGAGTAACATTTTCTACTGAATGAGTGGTGAGTGGGCGAATGCTCCTTTCACTCTTGCACATCATGCATTCTATGGGACAGAAACCATGCATGCAGGCTGAAAAATGACTCAGTCAACACATCTGTGTTGTTGTGATGTAGGTGACTTACTGCACGAGGACTGCTCTCACGTATCTTTGCCTTTATACGCTACATCTAACCTTGTGAAACCAAGCCTTCTAAATATGCTTTTAACCAACAATTACCAGCCTCCATCTCCATGAGGAAAGGTGACAGAGACCCTGTTTGACTGGTAGGGAGACGATGCATTTCATGTCAACATAGCGAGGATCCAACAAAGGGTGGCAGGAGCTAATAGTTCTCACATGGAGACGTAATGAAGATAAATGGATCAATGATCCACAGACAGTACCACACAAACAATGCTATCAGAGAAATTGCAGCTGCACTGGGGTTCTCTCTCTATACCACTCCTGTCTTCTATGTCTCCTCCAGTTTTTGCTCCATTGCATTTCACTGAGACAGGCTGCTTGCATAAAGCTTGGTGAAATCTTAACTGTACATTGGAGGGGGCACAGATTCAAGAAGATACATGAGCTAAGGAACAAAGAAGGGTTCTGAAAGAAGGAGCATCAGGTCTTTACATGACCCCAGTCTTTGCCGTCAGCCTGTGCTGCCACAGCCTTTGGTCACACCCTTCTGTTCTCCATTTTCCATTTGTTTTACTTCACAGTTTTTCCTCTCATTTTATCGTGTGGAAAGGACCTGAAGGCAGAGCAGGACTCGGTGTGGAACAGTGGTCTATCTTAATTCACTAATGGGTTTCATGGGGTTTGCGGTGGTGCTGGAACATTGATTTAAAGCATCATCGACCTGCCAATTTAACAAGCCTGAGGAAAGGAAACACATGAACACACTCCCTTTCACATCCTCTCCCAAGTACTCATCTCATTTTGAGTGTTGCAAAAACACTTGTGAGTGTGTTCATTTGTTTACTTTTACAACCAGCTCTTCTTCTTCTTTATTTAAAACAAAATAAAGGCATCAAACATGTTTGTTGTCGTTCTACTGTCAAATGAGTACAAATGATGAACAAATCACACTGATCATCTACTTTCACAAACAATAAACAGGGATGTACTGATACCAGATTTTATTCAAACCGAGTACAAGTACGAGTACATACATTTGAGTACTTTCCGATACCAAGCATCAATGACATTGATCTAAATCACGGTTTGGTACACGAATGAATTACTGTCTTTTTACCAAACCAAACTCTGGGACCATGAGGATTCAGACAGCATGTGTATACTACAACAACTACTACTACTAGTATTAATACTACTAGAACAACACGAGTAAGCTGACTCCATCTCCTCCAGGGTTAGGTATAGGTAGCTGCGGTTAGCTGTTGGTGTCGCAGCTCCACTGAGAGCCGAGAGTCACTCTACGTTCTATAGTACCGGCTATAGTATCTGCTCTATAGTACCGGCTATAGTATCTGCTCTATAGTACCGGCTATAGTATCTGCTCTATAGTACCGGCTATAGTATCTGCTCTATAGTACCGGCTATAGTATCTGCTCTATAGTATTGGCTCTATAGTATCGGCTCTATAGTACCGGCTCTATAGTACCGCCTCTATAGTACCGGCTCTATAGTATCGGCTCTATAGTACCGGCTCTATAGTACCGGCTCTATAGTACCGGCTATAGTATCTGCTCTATAGTACCGGCTATAGTATCTGCTCTATAGTACCGGCTATAGTATCTGCTCTATAGTATCGGCTCTATAGTATCGGCTCTATAGTACCGGCTCTATAGTACCGGCTATAGTATCTGCTCTATAGTACCGGCTATAGTATCTGCTCTATAGTACCGGCTATAGTATCTGCTCTATAGTATCGGCTCTATAGTATCGGCTCTATAGTACCTGCTCTATAGTACCGGCTATAGTATCTGCTCTATAGTACCGGCTATAGTATCTGCTCTATAGTACCGGCTATAGTATCTGCTCTATAGTACCGGCTATAGTATCTGCTCTATAGTATTGGCTCTATAGTATCGGCTCTATAGTACCGGCTCTATAGTACCGCCTCTATAGTACCGGCTCTATAGTAACGGCTCTATAGTACCGGCTCTATAGTACCGGCTATAGTATCTGCTCTATAGTACCGGCTATAGTATCTGCTCTATAGTACCGGCTATAGTATCTGCTCTATAGTATCGGCTCTATAGTATCGGCTCTCTAGTATCAGCTCTATAGTATCGGCTCTATAGTATCGGCTCTATAGTACCGGCTCTATAGTACCGGCTATAGTATCTGCTCTATAGTACCGGCTATAGTATCTGCTCTATAGTACCGGCTATAGTATCTGCTCTATAGTATCGGCTCTATAGTATCGGCTCTATAGTATCGGCTCTATAATATCAGCTCTATAGTACCGGCTATAGTATCTGCTCTATAGTACCGGCTATAGTATCTGCTCTATAGTATCGGCTCTATAGTATCAGCTCTATAGTATCGGCTCTATAGTATCGGCTCTATAGTATCGGCTCTATAGTATCGGCTCTATAGTACCGGCTCTATAGTACCGGCTCTATAGTATCGGCTCTATAGTACCGGCTCTATAGTACCGCCTCTATAGTACCGGCTCTATAGTATCGGCTCTATAGTACCGGCTCTATAGTACCGGCTATAGTATCTGCTCTATAGTACCGGCTATAGTATCTGCTCTATAGTATCGGCTCTATAGTATCGGCTCTATAGTACCGCCTCTATAGTACCGGCTCTATAGTATCGGCTCTATAGTACCGGCTCTATAGTACCGGCTATAGTATCTGCTCTATAGTACCGGCTATAGTATCTGCTCTATAGTATCGGCTCTATAGTATCAGCTCTATAGTATCGGCTCTATAGTATCGGCTCTATAGTATCGGCTCTATAGTATCGGCTCTATAGTACCGGCTCTATAGTACCGCCTCTATAGTACCGGCTCTATAGTATCGGCTCTATAGTACCGGCTCTATAGTACCGGCTATAGTATCTGCTCTATAGTATCGGCTATAGTATCTGCTCTATAGTATTGGCTCTATATTATCGTCTCTATAGTATCGGCTCTATAGTACCGGCTCTATAGTATCGGCTCTATAGTATCGGCTCTATAGTACCGGCTCTATAGTATCGGCTCTATAGTATCGGCTCTATAGTACCGGCTATAGTATCTGCTCTATAGTACCGGCTATAGTATCTGCTCTATAGTACCGGCTATAGTATCTGCTCTATAGTACCGGCTATAGTATCTGCTCTATAGTATTGGCTCTATAGTACCGGCTCTATAGTATCGGCTCTATAGTACCGGCTCTATAGTACCGGCTATAGTATCTGCTCTATAGTACCGGCTATAGTATCTGCTCTATAGTACCGGCTATAGTAACGGCTCTATAGTAACGGCTATAGTATCTGCTCTATAGTACCGGCTATAGTATCTGCTCTATAGTACCGGCTATAGTATCTGCTCTATAGTATCGGCTCTATAGTATCAGCTCTATAGTATCGGCTCTATAGTATCGGCTCTATAGTATCGGCTCTATAGTATCGGCTCTATAGTACCGGCTCTATAGTACCGCCTCTATAGTACCGGCTCTATAGTATCGGCTCTATAGTACCGGCTCTATAGTACCAGCTATAGTATCTGCTCTATAGTACCGGCTATAGTATCTGCTCTATAGTACCGGCTATAGTATCTGCTCTATAGTATCGGCTCTATAGTATCGGCTCTATAGTACCGGCTCTATAGTACCGGCTATAGTATCTGCTCTATAGTACCGGCTATAGTATCTGCTCTATAGTATCGGCTCTATAGTATCGGCTCTATAGTACCGGCTCTATAGTATCGCCTCTATAGTACCGGCTCTATAGTATCGGCTCTATAGTACCGGCTCTATAGTACCGGCTATAGTATCTGCTCTATAGTACCGGCTATAGTATCTGCTCTATAGTACCGGCTATAGTATCTGCTCTATAGTATCGGCTCTATAGTATCGGCTCTATAGTATCGGCTCTATAGTATCGGCTCTATAGTACCGGCTCTATAGTACCGGCTATAGTATCTGCTCTATAGTACCGGCTATAGTATCTGCTCTATAGTACCGGCTATAGTATCTGCTCTATAGTACCGGCTCTATAGTACCGGCTATAGTATCTGCTCTATAGTACCGGCTATAGTATCTGCTCTATAGTACCGGCTCTATAGTATCGGCTCTATAGTACCGGCTCTATAGTACCGGCTCTATAGTACCGCCTCTATAGTACCGGCTCTATAGTATCGGCTCTATAGTACCGGCTCTATAGTACCGGCTATAGTATCTGCTCTATAGTACCGGCTATAGTATCTGCTCTATAGTACCGGCTATAGTATCTGCTCTATAGTATCGGCTCTATAGTACCGGCTATAGTATCTGCTCTATAGTACCGGCTATAGTATCTGCTCTATAGTACCGGCTATAGTATCTGCTCTATAGTATTGGCTCTATAGTACCGGCTCTATAGTATCGGCTCTATAGTATCGGCTCTATAGTACCGGCTATAGTATCTGCTCTATAGTACCGGCTATAGTATCTGCTCTATAGTACCGGCTATAGTATCTGCTCTATAGTACCGGCTCTATAGTACCGCCTCTATAGTACCGGCTATAGTATCTGCTCTATAGTACCGGCTCTATAGTACCGGCTATAGTATCTGCTCTATAGTACCGGCTATAGTATCTGCTCTATAGTACCGGCTATAGTATCTGCTCTATAGTACCGGCTATAGTATCTGCTCTATAGTATCGGCTCTATAGTATCGGCTCTATAGTACAGCTCTATAGTATCGGCTCTATAGTATCGGCTCTATAGTATCGGCTCTATAGTATCGGCTCTATAGTACCGGCTCTATAGTACCGGCTATAGTATCTGCTCTATAGTACCGGCTATAGTATCTGCTCTATAGTACCGGCTATAGTATCTGCTCTATAGTATTGGCTCTATAGTATCGGCTCTATAGTATCGGCTCTATAGTACCGGCTCTATAGTATCGGCTCTATAGTACCGGCTCTATAGTACCGGCTATAGTATCTGCTCTATAGTACCGGCTATAGTATCTGCTCTATAGTACCGGCTATAGTATCTGCTCTATAGTATCTGCTCTATAGTATCGGCTCTATAGTACCGGCTCTATAGTACCGGCTATAGTATCTGCTCTATAGTACCGGCTATAGTATCTGCTCTATAGTACCGGCTATAGTATCTGCTCTATAGTACCGGCTATATATCTGCTCTATAGTACCGGCTATAGTATCAGCTCTATAGTATCGGCTCTATAGTATCGGCTCTATAGTACCGGCTCTATAGTACCGCCTCTATAGTACCGGCTCTATAGTATCGGCTCTATAGTACCGGCTATAGTATCTGCTCTATAGTACCGGCTATAGTATCTGCTCTATAGTACCGGCTATAGTATCTGCTCTATAGTATTGGCTCTATAGTATCGGCTCTATAGTACCGGCTCTATAGTACCGCTCTATAGTATCGGCTCTATAGTACCGGCTCTATAGTACCGGCTATAGTATCTGCTCTATAGTACCGGCTATAGTATCTGCTCTATAGTACCGGCTATAGTATCTGCTCTATAGTATCGGCTCTATAGTATCGGCTCTATAGTACCGCCTCTATAGTACCGGCTCTATAGTATCGGCTCTATAGTACCGGCTCTATAGTACCGGCTATAGTATCTGCTCTATAGTACCGGCTATAGTATCTGCTCTATAGTACCGGCTATAGTATCTGCTCTATAGTACCGGCTATAGTATCTGCTCTATAGTATCGGCTCTATAGTATCGGCTCTATAGTACCGGCTCTATAGTACCGGCTATAGTATCTGCTCTATAGTACCGGCTATAGTATCTGCTCTATAGTACCGGCTATAGTATCTGCTCTATAGTACCGGCTATAGTATCTGCTCTATAGTATCGGCTCTTTAGTATCGGCTCTATAGTATCTGCTCTATAGTATCGGCTCTATAGTATCGGCTCTATAGTACCGGCTCTATAGTACCGGCTATAGTATCTGCTCTATAGTACCGGCTATAGTATCTGCTCTATAGTACCGGCTATAGTATCTGCTCTATAGTATCGGCTCTATAGTATCGGCTCTATAGTATCGGCTCTATAGTATCGGCTCTATAGTATCGGCTCTATAGTACCGGCTCTATAGTACCGGCTATAGTATCTGCTCTATAGTACCGGCTATAGTATCTGCTCTATAGTACCGGCTATAGTATCTGCTCTATAGTATCGGCTCTATAGTATCGGCTCTATAGTACCGGCTCTATAGTACCGGCTATAGTATCGCTCTATAGTATCGGCTCTATAGTACCGGCTCTATAGTACCGGCTATAGTATCTGCTCTATAGTACCGGCTATAGTATCTGCTCTATAGTACCGGCTATAGTATCTGCTCTATAGTATCGGCTCTATAGTATCGGCTCTATAGTACCGGCTCTATAGTACCGGCTATAGTATCTGCTCTATAGTACCGGCTATAGTATCTGCTCTATAGTACCGGCTATAGTATCTGCTCTATAGTACCGGCTATAGTATCTGCTCTATAGTATTGGCTCTATAGTATCGGCTCTATAGTACCGGCTCTATAGTACCGCCTCTATAGTACCGGCTCTATAGTATCGGCTCTATAGTACCGGCTCTATAGTACCGGCTATAGTATCTGCTCTATAGTACCGGCTATAGTATCTGCTCTATAGTACCGGCTATAGTATCTGCTCTATAGTATCGGCTCTATAGTATCAGGCTATAGTATCTGCTCTATAGTATTGGCTCTATAGTATCGGCTCTATAGTACCGGCTCTATAGTACCGCCTCTATAGTACCGGCTCTATAGTATCGGCTCTATAGTACCGGCTCTATAGTATCGGCTCTATAGTACCGCCTCTATAGTACTGGCTCTATAGTATCGGCTCTATAGTACCGGCTCTATAGTACCAGCTCTATAGTATCGGCTCTATAGTATCGGCTCTATAGTACCGGCTCTATAGTACCAGCTCTATAGTACCAGCTCTATAGTACCGGCTCTATAGTATCGGCTCTATAGTACCGCCTCTATAGTACCGGCTCTATAGTATCGGCTCTATAGTACCGGCTCTATAGTACCGGCTCTATAGTATCGGCTCTATAGTTTCGGCTCTATAGTATTGGCTTTGTAGTATTGTCTCTGTAGTATCAGCGTACTTTTATGAGTATACAAGCTTTGTATCAGACTGATACCTGATACCAGTATCAACATCTGTCCCTATTAAATATATTAAATTGGAATATTTGTCAAGTTTGTTTAATAAAAAAAATTGTTTTCTGAGACAAAATAAAGTAAATTCAGCATTTAAAAGTAGATCTCTTTCACCAGTCAGAGGAATTTACTAGTCTGCTTCATCAGTTTGTGTCCTTCAGCTCATGTCTCTGTTACTTGAATAGTTCAGCTCTTTTGAAGTGGAGCTAGCTCTTTGAACAAACTCAGTTTGAAGAAAGTGAGTTATAAGCTTTGACTTTAAATGACAAAAAGACAGAAATGATTGTTTTTGGAAAATGTTTAAATAAGGAAACTGATTCTAATGGCACACTTGCTCCCCAACTGTCAGAAATCTTGGAGAAGTAGGTAAACAGTGTTGCTAAAAATAGTTTTTATCAATTACATCAAATTGCCAAAGCTAAATGTTTCCTCCCTCTTAAAGACTTATAAAAAGATGAATGCCTTCATTACTTCTTGACTAGAGTCTACTTCAGTTCATTGTATTATGGTCTGGATCAATCATGTCTCCATTATTTGCCTTTAGTCCAGAATGCTGCTGCTCATCTTCTAACACGGTTTTAGGAAGCATTGTTGACTGTCTGTTATCACATTGAATTTAACTAACTTTGAAAGTTTTCAATGGTTTAACATCCATCTACTGTATTTAGCAGAACTGTTCCCTGTTTATAATCCTGAGAGCACTGAGATCAGCCAGCCAGATGCTCTTGATTCAGTCTGGGTCTAAACTACGGTAAGTCTCAGAGGGACGGGGACTTAGCTGTAGCAGATCCTAGACTTCTGGAACAACCTGCCTCTTGAGGTTCGCTCTACAGAGTCTGTTCAGTCTTTTAAATCCCTTCTGAAGACTCACTTTTTTACACTGACTTTTAACTCCAGGTCAGTTTGAGTCCCATCAGAGTTTTAATGTTTTCTGTTGAGGTTGTTTTCTAGTTTTAGATTGTTTAACTTATATTATTGTATTGGCCCCTTGTGATTTGACTGTATTTAATTATATTGATTGATGATTTCTGATAGTTTTAAATCTAACTCATGAACCACTTTGGTTACAAAGAAATGAGACATTAAGTTCTGAGCAGATTGAGAAGCTAACGGCTAGTCAGAATGGGTCAAAAGTGGATTGCTGTTATTTTAAACTAACCTTTCTAAAAAGACAGTAGCAAATGCTATATATTTAATGAAGTTTTTACAGCTCAAAATGTTGCATTACACAGCCAGACGCATAGAGTTATATGGTATTTGTTTTATTTATAGGAGAAATTAGCAGTAGAGCTGTTTTCTGTGTATGTGTAAAAATTCTGAACTGTATTTCTTTTAGTAGATGTGAAAAGGCTTATTATTTAGCATTTGCAAGAACGACTATGAAACAGATTTTATTTTAGATGCTTCAGTCTGAACTGACCCCTCTGTAACTAGCCCTTAGCATGTCAGTCTGCTCAGAACTTATCCTTGTTTTTCCAAACTGAGGTTTTTTTCTATTGAACAAACAACAGTCAATTTTATTTCCTGCAGCTAGTCTGACAACATAAAGGACTTTCTAATTAATTGTATTTTTAGACACTGAATTGATCGGTTTTATCAGATATCAGGTCAACATTTGTTTCTCTTCATTCACATTCAAATGACTAAAGGGTGATCATGCACTGAGCAGGCAGAATATATTTCAATATATTTTCTATTTTGTCACAAAGAAAAGAAGGACTCACAACAAGTTCTGTAATAAAGGATACTTAGTCCTCTGATGAACTGATAGGAGCTACAAAGGAGCTCAGACAAAGGAGTATAAAAGCTTGTGGCGGCTTCAAGCGAGACCAAATGTCAGATGCCCTTCATAAAAGCAGCTGTGACTCTGATCCTGCAGGCAGGAAAAGTCACATTATTCTAGTTTGTAAAGGGACAGAGGGATAAGTGACATGAACATATTTAGACAAGGCAGTGAACCTTTCAGTAGCTTCTGTAGTGATCAGCAGTGTTTGTGCTTTTCAGTGTGGGAATAATCAAGTTCATCTGAGGTTGCAGCTTAATCCTGTGCAATTTGTAACTGTGGTAACTGAGAGAGCCAAGACGTTGATAAGTCTGTGCACTGCTGTGTGGGAAAATCTTTTTTTTAACAAGTTTCTCCTGGTATTATTTCCTTCCTGTTACAATCTGGGGAGGAGCAGCTAATTTTCAGAGCAAGTGAGGAACTTTTGACTGAGATGTTGAAACTGAAAACAAGGTAAAACTCTTCAGAGAGGAGACAGATCCAAACACATGGATGTGTTTTTTTTATCTTTAAGATTATATGTTTTAGCATGAAGGGAAAGCATCTTATTGTGATTTTACCTCAGTCACTGAGTGCATCTTTCTGCAGCATCACGTATAAACATTCTGACTTGTTTCAGTGCAGAACTCAGAACATCATCCAAAGGTTTTATTTGGACTTGCCTGATATTTTCATTACATGTGTTTTCTTATTTACTGTAGAACTGATTCTTACTCCAAAACAAGGCGCCGACAGTGTCCAGCACCCTGCTGTCAGGGTTATTATAAGTGTCAAGCAGGATATGACAAGTTGTCGAGCCGCTTTTCACAAGATCACAGGAGTAAACACTAACACAGATTGTGTTCGCAGTGTGCAAAGGTTGTTCAGGTTGTTCCTTTTTGCAGTCTTGTGTTCGCCACGCACACACACACACACACACACACACACACACACACACACACACACACACACACACACACACACACACACACACACAACTTATTCATGTATTTAATTTGCACTCCTGACAATACATTTACTGCCCGAGGCTTGATTTCCTCTTCTGAGCACCAAAATAAACAGTAGGTCTTTTTTATTTCCAGGTAGCATCTAAAACAACATTATGGGAGATATTTTCCAGCATGATTCTCAGAAACATGTCTTGATAAAATTACACACATTAAACTGAGAGGGGTTATTACAACTCTCCTTTTTCGTTCAGTGTTCTTCCTACTAAATATAAACACATAAACTTTCTCTTGACTTTAGAACTAGAGAACAAACCAGGCAAACTCATAAAAACACTCTAATGTCGTGTCTGTTATCCTAGAGGCCCACTTGGCCTGACAGGGAAGCACCAGTTCAGGGTCAGCGCTCCTTTCTGATAAACAACACAGGGTCCTCACTCCCATCTGAAATGAGGCAGAGAGACCTTATTAAATCTGGCCCTTTGTGTCAGAACCGCCGTCCATCGTGCTGCTGCTGCATGTCCAGGTCTCTCTCTACCTGCTGCTTTCAGAACTACTGCACTTTTCACAAGAGCACGCACATTTTCACATCAGTCTAGACATGACTGCAGTGGGTATGTTTCAAACTTGTGACATTGTGCTAATTATTTAATAGTGATCCTTCATAGAAAACTGGAAATGTCCTGATTGCATATTTCTGAAAATGTAACATTTTATAGTAGCTGACAAATCCATCCATTCATCTTTTTTCTTAATTACATCATCCCATAAGAGTTGCAGTGAGCCTGTGTCTATATCCAACAGTCACAAGGTGAGAGGAGAGGGGGGGGGGGGGCATCCTGGACAGGTCACCAGTTCACCACAGGGCCACAAAGAGACAAACAAGACTTACCAACACTCACTCACTCACTCACTCACTCACTCACTCACTCACTCACTCACTCACTCACTCACTCACTCACTCACTCACTCACTCACTCACTCACTCACTCACTCACTCACTCACACCTAGGGACATTTTAGAATAGCTAATGCATGCTAATGCTAACATGGGGTCTGTGGGAGGAAGCTGGTGTACCCACAGGAAATCCAGGCGTGCATGGGGAGAACAGGCAAACTCTACACAGAGAGGCCACAGCAGGGAATTAAACCTGCAACCTTCTTGTGTGGCAAGAGTGACTGACAAAATATTTTTGCATATAAAGTCTTATTTAAGTGATGCAATAAAAGCTTGGATGTGAAGGTAGCTTTTGGAAAAAAAAATGACAGGTCATAATCACAGCCCCATTTCATACATTAGATTTCTTCTCGTGACCCTGCTGAGAAAATATCTTCTATAAACCAGCAGCAGGTTTGTAAGTTGATACTCAGACAGTAAATGACAACTGGAAGCTCATTTTCAAAGTGATCAGATTCTTTCACTTCGCTTCAGCCTGGTGTTAGTTTGGTTTCTGTTAGAGATCCTTCTGGACTCTTTTTCCACTTCAAAGAGGGTTTTTTATTTGAAGTGAAGTTTTGTGGAGTACTTATGAGCAGTCAGTATCTTACCTGCAGCAGACAGAGGTCAGAGCATCATTGTGAAGAGCCAATTAGTTTTTCTCACATTGGAGTCAAGCTAACTGATACTCAGCATGGAAGCAAATGAAGAACAAAACTACTAAAACAACTCCAACCTCAAAAAATGATAGTGTTATGTTTTGGTTAGTGAAGAACCCAGGAGCAGGCGAGTAGAGTAGGCAGGAGGCAGCAGGTTGATGAACAAAGAGCTTTATTACAGACAGACAGCAAGAACTAGGGAGGACTTGGGAGAACACAGGATCAACACAGAAGGAACCAACAGGGAGTGAATGAACTCAACAGTATAGGGAGGGAGCTAATTAATGAGACGAGACACACCTGGGGGGATTAGTGCCGGGATACTGGAGGGAAAACCTAAAGACTAAAGGGGACAAAACAGAGGAAAACACCAACTAAGCTAAAGGACACATGGGGGCATGGGACATGACAGATAGCAGCTGATGTGAACACTATATTAAATATTTCTCCACCTTAACAGTATCCTTAAACTGGATTAGAGTAAATCACTGTGGTGCCTTTGACCTTAAGGACCGCTCATCATAGAGTGTTGACCAGAGTTCCTTTGCCTCAGTAACAAGTTGAAACATAAAGTGAACATTTTGTTCTAGAACACACAATGTGAGTCAAATGCAGGTTTTTAATAACTTCCTCATGATTCAAATTTTAATACATTTCTTAAGTTTCTAAACAAACTTCTGACTTTTACTGTAAAACAGTGATCTTACACTGATCAGATGAACAACACCTGGCAAATTAACCAACGGTTCACTCAAAATATATACAGTAGTGAGTCTGCAGGGTATCACAGGTAATATTCTTAAACTGAAACTCAACAGCAGTAAATCCAAGTTCTTGGATTTTACTCCAAAGACTCTAGAACATATTCTCCAGGACATCCATCCATCTGCCCATCATTCTGTTATCCTGGACATCACTCTCTGCTTTGAGGCACACATTAAGTCTGACATCAAATCTGCATTTTTTATCTAAGAAACATCTCTAGACTCCAGCCATCATTCCCTGACTCCATGGCAGAAACCCTCATCCATGCCTTTATCACCTCTTGCTATAATAAAACCCTGTTTGGGACGCCAAAGCTTTCAACAGGCTTCAATAAACATAAAGCTCTGCTGCTAGGATCCCAACCCACCCCAATCCCTGGCAACAAATCACTCCAGCTCTCATTCAGCTTCATTGACTTCCAATCAATTTTGGAATTCACTACAAAATTCTCCTCTCACCTACAAACCACTGCATGGCTGTAATCCTAACCTCCTTCACCCTTAACACTCTACTGAAGCACAGACCCTCTGACGCTGGACGGCTGGTTGTAACCTGATATATTTACAAAAGATGGTGGAGTAGATGGAGTTATTCATGTTTTAGTCAGACAGAAAATCAAGGATGGAATTTATTAAAAGTTGCTTCAGTTGACACTCCTTATCGTGGCACCACCAACACCCCCCTTTAGTTTGACTAGTGGGTCCACTTTAGTGTGGTTTACAGTTTGGATGATACCAGTTCTGCCTGCAGTGTTATCTCATCAGGCTGTGCTCACAGATGATCCTGAAGCCATTTAAAGTGGGTTAATGCACAGATTCATTTATTTTCATCCAAAAAGCTCCAATTAACTGACAACAAGCAGAACAAACTTGACTAAACTGGAGGAATTACAGTGCATGTTATTCACCCCTTGGATGTTTAACCCTTATACTGCTTTTAGTTAAAGTTTTAAAGTTTATTTTTTAGCTATAGACAAAGCTTAATTAATCCCTTTGGAAGGTTCATCGGGGAAATTCAGTGTTTTTATGATTTAGCTTCTTTGACAAATATTCCCAAATATGGGAGAGTGGCAATGAGAAAGACACTGAAGAAACTCAGATTAGGTCTGGACTAAAGGATGACTCCATGGTCAAGTGGACGAAGGTTCTTTGGTCTGATGAGACCAAAATAGAGCTTTTGGACATCAGACAAGATGCTAAACATCGTCACAAACAGGCCATCCCCACTGTGACGCATCATGGTGGTGGTGTCAGCATCATGCTGGGGATGCTTGACAACAGCAGGTCCTGGAAGGCTGGTAAAGGTAGACGGTAATATGAATATAGCAAAATATAGAGAAATCCTGGAGGACAATTTTATTCTATCCACAAGAGAACTACGGCTTGGAGAAGACTTATTTACCAGCAAGACAATGACCTGAAGCATCCAGTTAAAGCTACACAGAAATGGTTTGAAGACGACAAGGTGGAGGTTCTGGAATGGCTGAGACGAAGACCAGACCTCAATCTGATTAAGAATTCATGGCTGGTCTTGAAAAGGGCTGTTCACACCCTGATGATCCCCAACAACCTGACAGAGCTTGAACAGTTTTGCAGGAAGAATGGAGTAGAGCTGTAGTGTGAGACCTGTCCACACAGACTCCATGCTGTAAGGGCAGCCAAAGCTGCATCTATACTAACTTGAAAGAGATGAATCCATCCATTTTCTGTAGCCGCTTAATCCTCCACAGAGGGTCGCGGGGCAGCTGGTGCCTATCTCCAGCGGTCAAGGGGCGAGAGGCGGGGGACACCCTGGACGGGTCGCCAGTCCATCGCAGGGCCACACAGAGACGAACGAGACAAATAACCACACACCCACTCACACCGAAGGACAATTTACCAGCCCAATTAGCCTGACAGTCATGTCTTTGGACTGTGGGAGGAAACCGGAGTACCCGGAGGAAACCCACGCATGCACAGGGAGAACATGCAAACTCCACGCAGAGAGGCCGCAGAGCCGGGACGTGAACCCACGACCTCCTTGCTGCGAGGCAACAGTGCTAACCAGCTGCGCCACCATGCAGCCTGAAAGAGATGAATATTTATGCAAAAACATATTTTATTTTGTGTATTTTTATTTAATTTTCATTATTTTGTGAAAATACATTTTCACTTGACATTGATTTTTGTAACATTTTTGGTCAAAGATGCTAAATTATCCATCCATTTTCTGTAGCCGCTTATTCCTCCACAGAGGGTCGCGGGGCAGCTGGTGCCTATCTCCAGTGGTCAAGGGGCGAGAGGCGGGGGACACCCTGGACAGGTCGCCAGTCCATCGCAGGGCCACACAGAGACGAACGAGACAAACAACCACACACCCACTCACACCTAAGGACAATTTACCAGCCCAATTAGCCTGACAGTCATGTCTTTGGACTGTGGGAGGAAACCGGAGTACCCGGAGGAAACCCACGCATGCACAGGGAGAACATGCAAACTCCACGCAGAGAGGCCACAGAGCCGGGACGCGAACCCACGACCTCCTTGCTGCGAGGCAACAGTGCTAACCAGCTGCGCCACCATGCAGCCTGAAAGAGATGAATATTTATGCAAAAACATATTTTATTTTGTGTATTTTTATTTAATTTTCATTATTTTGTGAAAATACATTTTCACTTTGACATTGATTTTTGTAACATTTTTGGTCAAAGATGCTAAATTATGTTGCTCATAACTGATTTCAAAAAGCATTAGAAGCATAAAACATTCAAAGGGGTGAATACTTTTTTAGGCACTGTATTTAATTGGATGAATTCACTGAAAAATAAGAAACCTGTGAGATAAATCAGAATCAGAATCCCTTTATTCGTCATTTTAAAAACAGGCCCCCTAGCTCTGCTCCTACAGGGGCAGAGATGGCAGAGAATTAGTCAACACTCCCACCTGACAAGACAGACAGTAAACCACATGAGGATGTCAATGTTAAACGTCTATATTACAACGTGGTACTATAGGGGTAATTTACCAACCATCCTGTGTTCTTGTTAGAGGAATACTGAGGAACATTACCTGATTCAACAGACCCAATTATTCAAAACTGCTTTTAAATAACTATTTTATGTTCTCTTGTTGTTGTTTAATGATTTTGATTTGTAATGATATTTTGTTTGTTTAATTGATTTTATTTATTTTATCATGTTTGATTCTGTTTTCTATGAAGCACTTTGTGATTTTTTCTGTGAAAGGTGCTATATAAATAAACTTTACTTACTTACTTACTTACTGATTGGCTGGAGCCTCTAAGTAACAGTTACTGTTATGGAAGTTTGTGATTATGACATTTTGAAATTATCAGCAAACTTACACTGAGTTCAGCTCAACAAACAACAGAAAATGGGGTTTTGACTAATCATGCCTGTAAAAACAAAGCAGGTGTTTGGACCAACATGTTTTATCATTTCAGGCAGTTTGTGGCTTCATATTGGGATCTTAGTTTATGAAGTTTAGATGCAAGTGAGATTCAATTTATTTGAATCACAGATTGTTGGATATGTGCAAATTTAGTGTTTTGGTTTTTGTTGTTTTATATCAAAATGTTCAGCTTTATTCAGTCCATACATTTAATGCAGATTATTCTGTGTTTAAATGAGTATATAGTAAATGTGTGTACAGTATTTATTTTATGTTTTATGTTCTCTCTCACACAACAAAAACACATATCCTAAAATGAACCAGACATGTATATGGTTAGAGTGAGAAAAATGTATGGAAACAAAGATAGGTCACAGTATATATTTTAATCCAGATAAAAGTTTAGTTTCTGTTAGTTTAATTATTGATTTCTGGTGCAAGACTTGCCCCTGTATAATCAGTATTCATGTTGTTTGTTTTCCTGGTGGTGGAAACTGTCCAGTTTCTAATGGTAAATCTCTGCCCTTGAGTCCTCTCACAGACGAGGATTGTAAGAGTTGTTTGCATGAAGAAATGAAGAGAATTTGCAAACTGAAGGGCTGAATATAAAAAATCTTTGACTTGCATCATCATCAGTAGATCCTCTCCTCTAAGCTAGGCTGTGCATCACTCTCTGGTAAAATCTTCTTGCAAAACATCTGATCATTGTTGACCTTGTTGTCAGGAGTAACAATGACTGAGATGGATCATGTTAATAAAAATAGGAGGGTGACTATACAGACATTGATGTATTGTGTATTTTTAGATTAGTATCAATAGAGATTTGTCTCATTTTTTGGAAATGTCAGTATAAAACGATGAGAAGCTATTGCTCTTTGATACTATGAGACTGTCACTAAAAATGGACATTTAGTGAAAAAAGACGGGAGAGTCAGGAGTGGAGAGGATTGAATGAGAAGAAGAGAGGAAGGAGAGAAAGCAAAGAGGGTTGATGGTGCATGCAGCACGCTGACTCATGGCTGTCTTAGGTATTCCTAATGTCCGCAGTGAGACAATCGATCAAAGGCTTAATTTTCCCTCTCAATTCATCTAGCAGCACTAACAGCAAGCAGCCTCCAGCTGGGCAGCAGGGTCCCTGGCAGGCTCCCAGCACACAGCCAGGACAGGCGAGCAACACAGCCAGCTCAGTAAGAGCAACACCAGCCCAACCTGATGTGCTTCAGCCTGTGGAACTTCAGGATTAAAGCTGTTTAAGATGGGAGGAAAGAAAACAAGCTGAGACCGGTTATCACAGGTGCAGTTCTTCACGTGAAGCCAGAGATTTTCTGTCATAAATCATGCTGGTCTAACTAAAGACATCCAAGTAGATCATGTAGTTCCTATTGCTGCTGCTATCTGACACTCACCCACACAGCCACCCACTGCCGGCCCATTCCTCTGCACTCGCTCCCCGCTTGTGTGCTCCCTGTAGATCCGGCTAAAGATGGATTGCTATTTGAGGTGAACGACATGGTGCGTGCCTAAGAAACGACTAACTCCCAGAGATGAGTCGAGGAGGGGAAAAAAAGGATGGAGGCAAGAGTAGGTGAAGATAAAAATGGGAGAAAGGTGCAATGAGGGAATGATGGATGGAAGGGAGGCTAAGGGCGGTGCAGATGGATGCTAAGTTGTGTGTTCACTGGAGAGGAATGTTTGCTCCCTGCTCTCTACTTCTATCCATCTCTTGTTTCAATTCAACTCGTGCCTCCTCAGCTCCCCTCTTCAGCATGTATGGAGAAAATGCTTTGAAATGTTTGTGTAATCCCCCTCAGACTGTCTGGATGGACCATTTTGTGGGTTTTAATATTAAAATAGCAATCCACAATGAATCAGTTCATATAGAGTCATCAAATCAGATCAGAGATTTTATTTCTTACAGATGCCAGTATATCAATAAAGAATTGATTTGGCTGGTTAATTATAACAGCCTGTAATCTACAGGTGTGGCTATTCATAGAAATAGTTTGAACCACAGGGTGTGAGGCATCATTACCACCTGACAGTATGCTCAATGGATTTCATTTGGCTCTGCCATTTTTAAAAAGACACCCCTCTGCATCCTCTATCCAGCTGTGACGTCCAAAGCACACCATTTTGCTATTAAATGCACCTCCCATCAATACTCACTCATCAAGGCTGGCGTGCAATCACCGCTCTTCAAAAAACAACCCCCCCCCCCCAAAGAGTGAAAGCTTACAAAATTAGGAAAAATTGAGCCTAAAAATAAGAGCCTTTTACATACATCAGAGCTCCTGGAGGCTTTGTGCTGTCATTGAACAAAATAGCTGTGATTCGTAATGATGCAGGACAAAAAAGAAAAAGAAAAGCTGGATAGAATGGAAAGATAAAGCCGTGCTCATTGTGTGTGTTTTATACTAATAAATAACACCTTCATTTCATATGTGCTCTGAATCGATTGTTTGTGATTAGCCGTGTCTACCGGCGTCTCAAATCTCCCCTTGAGCTCTGTCCTTAATAAAGTCTGAATTGAATCAAATAGCGTTCACCATCAGGAGTTAAATTAATTGTCCGAATGCAATCATCAGCCTGAAATAGCCTTTGTGCTGTATCCACCTGTGCTGATTTGTATTGTGCTGGAGTGTGGTGAACAAATAGTCAAGTCACAGAATGAGGTCTGCCTCCATGTTAATGGTTCTCTGGTGACATAGCACCAAACCAGCAGCTGCATCATATCAGCTCAGCAATCGCTTTGACCTGAACACACGCTCTGTCGCTGCACTGAACACAACACACACACACACACACTGAAAATATATGAGACGCTAACCCAGGATAGGAGTAGTTTCTTGTTCCTTATTTCATATTAAAGCACTCACTGTGGAAAATGAAGGTTGTCTTATTAACATGAAAAGAGCACAAAACCCTTATCAGTATAACAGAAAAAAACAATAAGAATAAAATCCCACTCAGATGACCTCATACCAACATTCATTAAATTAAATAAACTCAAATTTACAGACCTGGTCAGATTACAAACAGCACTAGTACTGTTTAAGTACATAATAATATATTTCCCAATTGTATTCAGAGGCTGTTCCAGGTCAAATATAAACAGTCTACGCTAAAGGGGAGGAGGACAGTTTGTAAGAAAGTTAGAACAAATGTAAGGTGCAAGAGTTGTTCAATAGAAGGTGAAAAACTATAGAATAACTTGGAAATTGAAATAAGGGCATGCAAAAAGTTAAATCTTTTTTAAAATTTACATCAAAAAGACAACTCAAAACACAAAAGAGATTGTGATCCAGTTCCTAAAATGTAAATGAATGCTTTGTGCACATCTCTGGGTTCATGGGAACTTACGTCTGTTTTTCATTGACTTTTTTTTTAGTTTGATTTTTAGAAGTTTGATTGTGTAAAAATAGTAGACATACAAAAGCTAGGCTTCAGCTACACCTTTTGGTTTTTTTATGACTTTTGTTATTATTCATTTTTCTTTACTTTAATAATAACCAAATAAATAAACAAACAAATAAATAAAAATGTTTAAAAATGTGCAAAATGAGATGCACTACTTTTCTATTTGGTTCTATCTTTCTCAGACGTGTGTTCTGATTCATTCAAGTTCCCAATTTATGGTTTCAAACTTTAACCATTTAAAAGCCATTTAATATTGCTCTGAAGATAGCGTTGTGAACAAAGAACTCTTCTTAACTTTTTTTTAAACATTCATCTCATGGAGGGTCCAGTGAGATGTGGATCGCGTTGCAGACCGAGGCGGGAGCTATGGCATCCTGATACCCGTACATTAAAAAACTGGTTGTTGGGACAAAACGTCCCCCAGGGAGCATCACCTCTGACAGTGAAGGAGCTGGAGCTTGTGGAAGAGGCTGAATGGTACCAGCTAGTCAATTCAATCCGACACAGCACTGGCTCTGGAACCCAAGTCCCTGAGAGGGGCTTGGCTACCTTCTGTGCTGGGGTTGCTCTGGGTGAGAGGTGCAGAGCTGGGGGGCAAAAGGGTAGCTTCCCTGCACCTTCAGGTTGGGAAGCGGGTCCTGACTTAGGCCTGATGGGCGGTATACCGGTTCATACTGGAAACCGGTGTTTTTTTTTTTTTTTTTGTTATGCTATGAATTTTTCACATACCGCTATACTGGTGAATGGTGTACCAACGTCCAAGACGTTGGGAGTGTGGAACCGTTTCAGTGGGAACTCTTTTCACTGCTACACACAAACACCCAGTGTGAGTGAAACATAACTTTTGAACCAAGGTTTAAAAAGTTGGACGTGACTGAGCAACGGTGTTAGCCGCCAGCCGGCAAGGTCAGCTTGCTTCACCACCTTAGCCGAAAACACGTCTTGGAATAATAATTACCGTACCAGAAATGTCTCAAGCTTAGATCTGCACCCTTCACCTCCACAGCTAAAACGGCTAGTAGCAGTCAGTCAGACGTCCATTAAAGACGTGTTCACTAAAGGGACCGCTTATGAAAAAAAGCCAGCGATGAGTCAAGATAACCAACACAATAACGCTCCATGGTAAGTTATTTTTTCTTAATTACTTCTCTCTTTTGACAAACATACTTTGAAGGGGTTATGTATTTACCTGCCTGTGACTGGACATGAAAATACTATGATATTCTGCATATGGACTATTAAAAGTTGATCTAGTACAGTAATTATTTTATAAATAAAAAATATTGTGGGTAGTAATGGCCGTGTAAAAAAAATACCGTAAAACTGATATAATTTAAGAAAAAACTTGATAAAATTGTTTTGCCATACCACCCAGCCCTATCCTGACTGTTGTTTGTGTTTAGACATAGCAGCTCAGGTTACCCACCCTGTTGGAGTCCCTGCAGGGACGTCCCATGGGACGAGTGCTGGATGGTGCTCTGACTCTGACTCCATAGTCCTGCTGGGGGATTTCAGCTCTCTTGTGGGCAATGACAGTGTGACCTGGAGGAACGTGATTAGCAGGAATTGAAAAGAAAGGTGGGCCTGCCCAATCTGAACCCAAGTGGTGTTTTATTATTGGACTAAAGGCTTCTCCATCTGCGTTGGTTCGGAGACGCGCAACACCATTATCTGTCGACGCAAGGGCTCTCTGACAGGCTCGCAAGGACAGACGGAGTTGAGTTCACTTTTCTAACTATCCGTCGAACGAGACCCTAGCCCTATAGCGCATGTCTCTGATTGGTCGGCCCAACAACCCAAGATCATTTCCAGCTTGATGCCGGAATCGACAGAGTAGTAGAATTAGAATCAAATAGACGCAGATATGGATTCTCTCGAGGAACATCTGGCAGAAGAAGTACAAAAATACATTTATATAATCCATCAATGTCCCTCAAACCACCTGGTGGCGAGCTCAGATGGCAGGGGAAGATGCTGCACAGATCTGGTAGACCCAATCATATATGGAACCTGTCAAGATGGTATTCAACTAATACCTCCAGCAGAGCTTTGATCGAGTCCTGAGAGCATTGGGGGACATTGATTCCAAAGAAACCTGTTCCATTCGGCTATTGATGAGAGGGCTGTTGCTAGCTGCAGTTGTAAGGTGGCCGGTGCCAGTCATGAAGCATGAAGTGCTCTAAAATGTCCTGGTAGAGGCTGCATTGATCGTGGACTTCAGAAAACCCAGTGGACCAACACCAACAGAAACCATGGCCCCAAATCATCACTGACTGTGAAAACTTCACACTGGAATGCAATGTGAATTCTGTGCTTCTCCACTCTTGATTTCCAAATAAGTAGAAAAAGTTACTTTTGTTTTAAAAGAAGTCTTTGGACCAATGAGCAGAAGTCCATTTCTTTTACTCCTTAGACCATGATGCTCATATTGCATTATATTGAATATGATATGACATGATAGGAGAGAACACGACACATTACGTTATACGTCACGTTACTTTGTCTACCTCCTGCAGACCGGACATCACTAGTCGAGAGAGGAGAGCTTCAATGTGATAAAACTTACTTTGTTGTTCCTTCAGGATTTTTTTTTTTTTTCACCTGAGTGCTGTCCCAAAGAAAGCAAGTGAACAAGCATTCCAGCACAAATAAAGCCCTTTGTGATAATAATATTGCTCTACAGAGCCATGATTAAAACTCCTGAAGTCATCTTTAACTAGACAAGTAACTCCGTGGCACTCAGCAGAGCAGTGATAAAAAAAAATCAATCGTAATCAGGACAGTTTTGGGCTCACGCTGAGCTAACCTTCAGCTTAAATTCAATTAGACTCTGTTTCTATTCAGAGCCCACAGAGAAAAGACTCTCTCTGTGCACCAGATCTCATACTCACACTACATCTCCATGAATGACTAGGGTTAAGAGAATCACAGCGCAGATAAAACGGTCTGAAAATAAAAATAAAAAGAATACATTTGAAGGCCAATCAAAGGGAGAAATTGAGAAAATTAGGCTGATGAAAAGAAATTGAGGGGAATAAATGCTGAAGCAGTCAGTACCAGGTTGAAATGATTAAGCTATTTCACTCTGGAGGGCAATTAGATCTCAATTAATGCCATTTATCTCCTGCAGACAGGACAGCATCGGCCCAGAGAGGAGAGCTTCACCGCAGGCATCTGTGCTATCATCCCATAATGACAGATAGGGGTCTAACCTCCAGGGGGTTAGACCAACACATCCCTTGATACATGATCATGTACAGCCACGACTAAGGGATTCGTTTTCCTTCACTACATAAGAGGCTTTTAAATCAAAGCCTTCAGGAGAGTAAATGAGGCTCGGATGTCTGTCAGTTTACTGTAACAGGTGTGAGTTTGACAATTTACATTTAAAAGCTTTGAGTCACATCTAAAACACAAGCAGTGGTTTACTGCAGCTGCTGTCCACAACAACAGATTCTCTGTTGCTCCTGTCTTTTTTTACTCCTGATAGTCTATTTCCTCATGATCACTTCTTCTAATGACAGTTTTCTCCCTCTGTTTGCTCTTCCTGTGCTGCCTCCTCTTTTAGTTTCCATCTAGAGTAGACTGCACTGACACATACTTATAAAGGGCATTTACTGTGTCGGTTTGGAAATAAAGTTAAGTGTTCTTTTGATTTCACACAGCGAACATCACAAAGAGGGATGTGCAATTGCATCCATCAGTAATCAATAAATCCATGGACAAGGCAATTACTGCTGTTTGTTAGGTACTCCTCTAGTTTTGTGGCTGCTTCCTATAAAGTATCTTTAAAGATTTTATGCAAAGATGCACACACATTAACGTTTGGAAATAAAACAGCTTGTTTTGGCATCTTGGGTCAATTAGGCCAAATTAAAAGGGGATTTTTATTCCTGATGAATGCATCAGAAGCTTTTATTGGGGCAGTGTTTTTTGGATAAAACCAATAAATTATCTTTAAACCCTTACACACAAAGAACCTTCCCAGGATTTTTCCTTATAGCGACAAAGCATCTCTTACATAAATCTTGCATGATTTTCTCACACTCCAATTCTAAAATTCCCTCAGCAACCATCTCAGTATTGTTATATAAAAGGTAAATAAGTCCTCTCAATCAGCAATGTCACATCAGAGGTACAGTACTCCGTTTCTCGCCGCGTTGAAGCCAAATATGACAGCTTCCCCTCAGCTGTGCTGCTGCTTTTAGCTGCAGAGTGACACGCGTGTGGTGGAATATTTCCCCACCAGCAGCATCAAAGCTTCTCTATAAATACATTTATAGATGCAAACCTACAATGACCCATATGCAAAGCAAATGCTTCAAGCTGCCACCCTGACAGTGAGCAGAGCTGGGAACAAGCATTTGTTCATGTGGGATTCACACATCTCTGATGTGTTGTGTAAAAAAAAAAAAACAAGAGAAGGAGCCTAATAGAAAAACAGTCATGTTTCACCTCGTCTTTAGTATTCTACATGTTTACTTTCAGCGTTAAACTCAAAATAAGTGTGTGACAGGTCAGAGAACTTAACTAAGTGCTTTTAATCTGTTATTCACCTGAGTCGTCAATATTTCAATTAAGGTTTATGTAGAATAATTAAAACCAAAAATGGCAAATTCAGGCTTCAGGTTCCAGGTTTTGCTCTTTCGTAACATAAGTCATCTTCTAACAAACTGACAGCGTCAGCATTTCAGTTTATTATCTGACAAATTCACAAATCTGAACGTCAAAGTGAAATAAAAAAGATATAAGAAGAGGATTTAATCATTTGGTTGAAATAAACAAAAATTATAGGCTTGTTTGAATAAAAGTTAAGCATTATTATTAATATGTTCTCAAATGAATTCAAACTGAAAATATAAATATAATTCTGTGTGCGTCTGTGTAGGTTAAGAGGGTTTGATATTATGAAAACCTAAAGATTAAAATAAGAATTAAGCTGCTCCAAGAAAAAAATACCATAATGCATTTTGTTACATAAAAAGAACATATTTCTTTTTTTTCATGCACGTTTTTAAACTTCACACTATGATGCTCTGCTGGTGCAAAGTTTCTCAGCAGTCAGAAAGCGTCACAAAACGCTGCAGCATCAAGTCATCTCAAAGCAGACCAAGATCCAAAGCCATGCAATAGAAATTAATTACAGACATGAATTATAATAGCGTGTTTCCATTTGTGCAATGGTTAAAATGTGCGCAAATGCAAAATTGAAGTTGAGGAAAAGGGAAATATTTTTGTCAGACTGAGGATGAATATTTAAACAGACGCAATGATCCCGGCTTTTCCGGCCGATCTCACTTGGTAAACAAAGTCCTGACGGTCTCGTGAGGTTTTGACAGCTCGAGACTCGCACATGTGGAGCGAAATGATCAAAACTCTGTCAGAATGATCAGGTGCACCACCATGTTCAGTGGCGCGCATTCATGTAGCCAATCAACATTCTGGAACATGGATCACTTAGATCAGACTCTAGGCTGATTCTGTTTCTGTTCGAATCAGGTTTTTTATTATAAGAATATGAAATAAAATGTCCAGTTTATTATCTGCTTCCTCTCATCAAAAGCAAACAAAGCTATAGAAGGGCCTCTGAAAGTCTGGTACATGTTGTTGCTCCCTCTTGTTCTCAATCCCAACAGTTAGGTCTCCTCCGACGGGAGAGACCTAAACCAGAGGATGGAGACCAAATCCTCCACGTTGCGTCAGCTGCCGCTATTATATAAATAATCTCTTACTTCTCTACTCAAATCATAACGGGACTTTTGGACATTTGCCCACAACTGTAGGAGGAAAAACCGCGTCTCATGATGGAGAGATAAGTGTTAAACTTACCAGTTGTGTTGCTGGGAATTCCCTTTACATCCTACCGCAGGTGTCGGTGCGCTGCGCTGTCTCCAGCTCTGGAGCCTGATCCACTCCAGCGCTGTCCAGGACAGCCGGCTGTCAGCCCAAAACGTGACCAGAATGTTTCTCCTCCGTTTTGTCATAAATATTACAGCGGGAGGGGTGAGAGGTGGGGAGGGAGGAGGGGGAGGAGAGAGGGGGGGAAGCCCTCAGTACGCCTGCAGATGCAAACCGCGGCAGTCGCTCCTGCCCGCTCACGGATCAGGTGAACTGTGGTGTTGGCGTGCCCACTCCGCACGGCGCGCCACGCGCACCTGTCCGCTCTCGCGCCGCGGACCTGCGCAGCGTCCCACGCGCGGAGCGGCCAAACGCATGATGATGCGCTACCCGCACACCAGAGCGGTGATCTGCACGCGGAGGGGAGGGAGAGGAGGAGGAGGAGGAGGAGGAGGTGGGGGGTGTTCGTTGGAAGGGGAGGAGACAGGGATGCTGGAGGTGGAGTGGTGCATGTGTGGTGATGGGTAGCGTCTCACAAGGACGACCTGAAATTCCTCAAGGGTGAACGCTCCTCTGTAGTAATTCAACGAGATTTCCCAATTGTGCTCCCACCCCCTCACCCCCTCACCCGCCCCCTCCTTACACACACACACACACACACTTGATCTCCCTCTAAAGCAGAAAAAGACCAGAGCGGATTTCTGGGCTTGACTTGATGATGAATGTCCCTCCACTCTGGACTTTAACAGCAGCGTTTAGCGCCGCTGCAGCTGCTGGACGTGTCATTTCCACGGTGCTGTGTGAGAGGTCTGAAGACATGATCACACGGAGCATCCTTTAATCTGCTGAAGCACTCTGTCATAAGCTGTGTCAAGGTCACCGACTGTTGAATTTGCGACCTTGTGGCACAATAAATAAAACAGACCCCTACCAGTGCAGCTCTCATGCTGCTGCACAAATTACTGCTTTTAGCAAGGGACACAAATTACTGTGCAAGGGAATGTGAGAGAGGAGGATTAAGATAAAACGAGTCAACACCTGAAGTCTCTGATGAGAACAGCTGATTTCACAAACTCCAAAGAAAGAAAACACAGCAGAGTTAGGTTTATTTTAAACAGGGTTTCATATATTCCTATCCAGCTGCATCTGGAAGGCACGTGCCTGCTTCATTGTATGCTAATAAACAAACGCTGGAATAATTTATGCGTGTACAACCTTGAACAACTAACATTTTAATGGCTCTAAAAATAAAACTGAATTGATGCACTTGAACCTCCATAAATCTGGAGGTGTGTAAATCTTTTTGCTTCCTGACTGTTTCAGTGTTTATTCATAATTTATTTTATGATTTTAAAGCCAAAAAAAGTCCGTTTCCTTTGTCAACATTTGCTTATCTGTTGCTTTAAAGATTAATTACAAGACAAAAACATGATTGCACAAATGCCTTTGAGTTATTCTCCAATAATTAAACTAAACACTTCATTTTTAAGGTTTCCGCCCACGTCTTCCTCTTTGATTGCCCCTCACACCCTGCATGCTGAGACCATATTTGCCCACCTTTCATTTACTCACTCCACATATTTTACAGGACACCAAGGGCACCCTCTGGGCCCCCAGCTGCATCCTCTTTATCCTTTTCCTTCAACAAACAAACACATGAAGCTGCCCTTGCTACCGATCTGAATCTCTTGTGAAAACAGTCACATACAAATGCAAAGCTAGCTAGTGATTAGAAGCATCTGCCAAACACCCACATACCATATGCCTGAGTCTCATAGCCAGGGAAGAAAAATACAGAAACACTTATAAACATGCACACGGTGGACTTGGAATGTTGTGAAAATGCACATAAATACAACATGATTTGTTTTTAATTGTGATTTGGACACAGACAAACACACTGAATCGTTCATCATGTCATACTCTGGAATGTTTTGAATCACTTGTGAGCCAGACCCTGAGAAACTAAAACTCCTGTTGAGGCACCAAACCTGATCTGGTAATCCAGCCTTTTCTGGTTGAGGATATAAACTGGTCTGTTGTGGTGAAAGAGGAGGCCAAGCCAAAAAAGGAAGCTCTCAATTTACCAGTCGATCTACGTTCCAACCTTCATCAGCGGTCATGAGCTTTGGGTATATGACTGAAAGAACAAGATCTCAAATGCATCTCAAATGAGCTTCTTCTGCAGGATGGCCAGGCTCAACCTTAGAGACAGGGTGAGATCAGATATCCAGGAAGGAGTAGAACCAGAGGAGGAATTGAGATGCTTCAGGCAGGAGGCCTTTGGGTCCATCCAGGAGGAATTCTATCTCTAGGCTGACCTGGGAACACCTCGGTGTTCAACCAGAGGAGCTGGTGGAGGTGGCTGAGGAGAGGACGGTCTGGGCTTCCTTGTTTTGGGCTGCTGACAGAGACCCAGATGAGAATTCCAGTCCATCCTCCTTTAGTCATATGGCTTTGATCCCTCTGACATCTGTTGATCATAGTCCATCAGCTCATCTGTTCTACTGATTTCTCATATTTAATACAATCCCCTTAAAGAACACTGAGTCACGGGGGAATAAACTCACAGGGTGAGACTAAAGAAGAGCAGTCACACGTGACGTAGTCAACAGACAGTGGCATATCTTCTGTCCTGGATCTCTTTCAATAGGGTTGTTAAATGTCACCACAAAGTGATAAGACTAGAAAGAAGCTCTTATTTTTTATATTTTTAAAGGAGATATCAAACCGTGACATTTTTGTGTGATGACTTTCCATTGAGAAGAGTTTTTCTGTTAAGACTTAATGTAGCTGCCCCTGAAGCACTCAGGTTGTCAAACTTTGGGTATTTATTTACAATAGTGACAATAAAATCTAAAGCCAAACCACAAAAAGGTTGTTCATTTTTGTCTTGCTGCTATAAAAACCTGCAAAGCATCGTCCAGATCCACTACACTGGAGACATTTCCTGAAGGTGTCAGTAAAACATCACATCGTTTTTCTCCTTATGGCTTCATCTTTTATTTACAAGGCAGCTAATGTAAACCATCTACAGTATAATCATGTTTTCACAGTAATGTGGATATGAAACATTTATTTTATGGGGCGACCTTATGCACTGGCTTATGGTGCAGCTTCTAAGATGTGGATTACTTTGTCTCCTGTGACAGCGTGCAGGTGGAGGGCAGTGGGCAGTGCTGCGAAAAAGATAAGGATCCAACCTGGACACAGGTCAAGACCTGGGGTCAAGTCAAGTCAAACTTAATTCAAATAGCACTTTTAAAAACAACAAGATGTTCCACCAAAGTGCTGAATGTTTTGTAAAATTCCGACAACTTTAAAAACAGATCATAAATATAAAAATGATTCAATGATAAAATAATAATAATAGCAATAAAAGCTGGTGCAGGAGTCCAACTCGACCAGAATTAAAAACCAGTGAGAAAACGTGTACAGTATATTTAGGAGAGATTTAAAAGTTCCAGGAGTCTGAGCAAAGCTGATGTGCAGCGGCAGGTTGTTAGGAGCCTGGGGACAGCTGGGTCACCTCAGGTCAATGTTAGTGAATGAGGACGGGTGGTCTTAATAAAACCCAACCACACATACTGTAATCATGAACATGGCTAAGATTAAATCGGTTCTTACACAGAGAAACCTGGAGACAGTAATCCATGCTTTTATTACATCCAGACTGGATTACTGTAATGGACTACTGTATGGTGTCACCCAGGCTGCAGTTGGGCGCCTCCAGCTGGTACAAAATGCTGCTGCACAGCTTTTAACAGGGACAAGAAAACAAGAGCACATCACTCCAGTCCTGGTCTCGCTTCACTGGCTCCCAGTTCAGGTCAGGATTCATTTTAAACTTCTTTTATTTGTTTTAAAGTCTCTGAACGGTTTGGCTCCATGCTATCTTTCTGATCTGTTAAAGCCATACACACCTGTACGTTCACTCAGATCAGCTGGTCAGATGCTTTTACATGTACCAAAGGTCTCATAGCCAGAGAAGAAAAATACAGAAACACTTGAGGAGGGGAGAGAGCTTTAGCAGCAGCAGTCCAGACAGTCCACCTCGCTGACTGTTTTTAAATCTCATTTTAAAACTCATTTTTACTCCCTTGCTTTTAACTCAGAGTGACCTGTTTTAATTGTCCCATTTTTGTTTCTTGTTTTAATTCTTTGTTTTTACTCATTGGTTTTATTTGGTACTGTAATTTAGGTGTGTGGTTTTAAGTGTACAGCACTTTGGTCAGCCATGATGTTGTTTTTAAATGTGCTATATAAATAAATTGATATGGTATGGTATGGTATGGTATGTTATGGTATGGTATGGTATGGTATGGTATGGTACGGTATGGTACGGTATGGTACGGTATGGTATGGTATGGTATGGTATGGTATGGTATGGTATGGTACGGTACGGTACGGTATGGTATGGTATGGTATGGTATGGTACGGTACGGTATAGTATGGTATGGTATGGTATGGTACAGTACAGTACGGTATAGTATGGTATGGTATGGTATGATATGGTATGGTATGGTATGGTTCGGTATGGTATGGTATGGTATGGTATGGTATGGTATGGTATGGTATGGTATGGTATGGTATGGTACGGTACGGTACGGTATAGTATGGTATGGTATGGTATGGTATGATATGGTATGGTATGGTTCGGTATGGTATGGTATGGTATGGTATGGTATGGTATGGTATGGTATGGTATGGTATGGTATGGTATGGTATGGTATGGTATGGTATGGTATGAAAGTCATTGCAAGAACTTGATGATAGTTCATGTTATTACTGTCTCAATAATTCTAAGAATTTAAATCTTCTCATGTATTCTCTATCTTGTCCTTATAGCTCTATGTTTTCTGAGCAGAGCTCTTTTACTCTGAGGCTGTATCAAGGCATGAAGCAATAAGTGAGACTGTAAAACCCAACTTGCATAAATTCATGTATTTATTATTGAACATATGTTATTAGAGAGATGCTTTTACCACCAGGGTTTGGTCTGAGGTAGTCAAACAACTACAGAGTGGTGAAGCCCTGGGAATGGACGAGTTCCATCCTGGATATCTACAGGTTATGGGTGCTGTGACTGGTTGACATGTCTACAACATTGCATGGTCAATGGGGGAAGTCGGTAGACTGGGGCAATGGTCACCAGAGGGTGTGCTCCAACTATAGGGGGATCACACTCTTCAGCCTTCCTGGAAAGGTCTCCTCCAGGGTACTGGAGAGGAGGGTCCAGGCGATAGTTGAATGTCAGATTGAGGAGGAGCAATGTGGTTTTCGTCCTGGTCGTGGAACTGTGGACCAGCTGTTTAGCCTTACTAGGGTGATGGAGGGGGCATGGGAGTTTACCCAACCAATTCACAGGTGTTTTGTGGCTCTGCGAAGGCTTAAGGTACCTCTAGATACAAGATACAAGATGACTTTATTGTCATTGCATCAGCGTCCTGATACAACGAAACTTAGGTCTAATGGAGTGGTCTGCACTTTCTCCAGATCTGAGTCCCATAGAAAACCTATGGGATCAGCTGAGTTATTGTATAGAGGCTGGTAACTCTGAACCCCAGAACCTGAATGACCTGAGGGCCTCCCTTCAAGAAGAGTGGATGTCATGACTCAGTAGAATAAGTCAATAAGTCACTGTTGATGCTCGAGGTCACATGACCAGTTTTTGACATTTCTTGTTGGGGTATACCCACCACTGTTGTTGGCTTTTGTTTCAATAAACTCTTTGAGATGAGGTAATCACCATTGCATCTTTCTACTTTCATAATATAATATCACTGAAGGGTGAATTTTTAACGTTTTCCATGAATACCACCAGTAAGACAAAGATCCCTTTGTGAGCAGTGCATGTTTGTATCTATAAGAATTCAAATCAATCTTGGTGGTAAAACAACCCATTGGAGTGTTGAGATAACACTGTCTACATTATAAAACAACCATGGGTATTTCTCATGCTGTTAGAAGGACCCATATTCAAACCAAGGCCATTTTGGTCAAATATATCACTGTAACCAACTACATTCACAGCAGTTATTTGAACAATTTGTGTTCCAGGATGTTATCCTGCTCTGGGAATGCTCCATCTTTTACTTGAATATGCCCAAGGCAAAGAAAGCAGCAGCAAAAACCTCTTAAAAGACAGAGCGGAGTTAAATCAGTGACCACAGACATGACATTGATTAAGTCGGACACCGTTTGAAAGGGAGGAGCTGGAGTGGAGGTGGGATGCTACAAGGTTTTATAGGATGCAGCAGAAGGCTGAAGCATCTTAAACAGATTTGTCTTTATTAGATTCATTGTCTGACTGTGTCAAAGGGAAAAACATTGTTCCTAATGGACTTTTCAGAACAACCTCTCTGGTCTTGAATGTTAGAAAATATCCAGCTAAAGAATCACCCAGGAAAAACCTAGAAAATGGAGTATTTTCATTTAATTAATGCTGTGAAAATATACATGTTTTGGACATGTTATTAACAGTTTTAGTTCTTAAAACTAACCATTTTATTTTAAAGAATATAAATAATGAACCAGCATATAAAAACAAGCACAAATCCAGAAATAGAACAACAAACTTTCAAAGCCTAAAACCCACTCTGTAGATGTCAAAACTGAAAAGTGTTGAGTATCTTGGTGCAGAGTCACTCAGATTTACAATTCAGACAGACAATAACCCAACAGCGTTTGCTTCAGACCAGAAGACTTGTTGAATATTCACACCATGAAATTCAAACTGAAAGAGAGGACAGAGATCACTAAAGTGAGTTAATAAATGATGAGGCTTGTGGAGCCAGACGCTTCAGAGCCTGATGCTGCTGATTGGCTGGGCTTCTTCTGAGTGGTATTAAAACTATTTTAGACAGTTACAATAAATGAACAATACTCCAGGTTTTACAATAACATGCATGTTTTGTTGGATCAGGTCCTAATGGGCTGTTCAGATTCTTCCTTTTTAGTGTGCAAAGATTAAATCAAGTTTGTAAAAAAAACCTGTTGGTTGTTTTGTACTGATTTGTGTTAATCATTTAAAAATCACTATCAAAGACTGGCATAGTAGCGATTTCAGCACCTTAACTCAACAGTAACACACCCAGCAGCACAAACAGATATTTTTATTAGTGAAGATGCAAAGAAACACATTTTTGTCTGCTGCACTCTTACAGCGGAGGATAGAAATTAAAACACAGAATCTGAACTGCCATCTGTCCCTGTTTACGTACAAGATAATATTAGCATTGCTGCAGTGATAATGTGATTTATTTATGAATTTTTGCCAATGGAGCAGATAATCATTGCTAAATGTGTTATTTAGTTGTTACAATTCATAGCCTCCATGATAAAAGTTTCTCTGGGAATAAGTGATATTTTTCTACATGAGCAAGTTCATAAAAAGCCCAAAGTATATGTCACTGGCATACATGTAACAAGTACTA
This sequence comes from Callopanchax toddi, assembly GCA_006937965.1. Taxonomy (NCBI): domain Eukaryota; kingdom Metazoa; phylum Chordata; class Actinopteri; order Cyprinodontiformes; family Nothobranchiidae; genus Callopanchax; species Callopanchax toddi. Next base: position 492,714 of record SSNR01000085.1, read on the forward strand.
TGTACTAGTATGTATTTTGCAGAACATAAGTACTGAATTTGCTCACTGCCCACTACTTTTGCCATGCGTCTGGATAGAGATAACCACTATCTCTATAGATTTGGAGACTGAATTGCGAGTATATAATTGAGACATGCTTAGGCAGTGATTTATATTCAGACACAGCTGGACGTGCCCTTGAATGCGACAGAAACACGCTGTGGTCACAAGCTGACCTTATTACAAGTCACGGACGGGAAAGATGACCAACCTCAGCATCCCATAAAACGGAGACGGTGCAAATTAAAACGTTACACCTGCACTGACTCAGCTCCACTTCTTGCTCAAATGAAAGGCACTTGAAAACAAGTGGCAAGATTGATCGGATAAAAGTCAAGAGATGAGGAAGCAATAAACCCGGCGTGACCGAGGGAGCTGTCATTCTCCAGATTCCAACTCACACAGTGGAGCAGAGTGAAGTGCTCTGAAGCAGACGTAAGAAAATAAGCAGCGGAGTCGAGACAACACTGAAACAAGAGATGATAAAAATCAACCGTCGAGCCGTGTGACCTAATAACTGTATGCATGGGATGGTATTAGAGAGGAAGAAAGGCTGATAAAAGGAAATAGGCACCGAAAAAAAATCTTTGTCAAGCCACTGTGGCATGACAAAACGACCTTGAGCCGGGGTTTGAGTGAAGCAAATGCTGAGGCAGGGAGAACGGGGCAGATGGAGAGGATTATCACTGAGAAGGGCAGCCAGTAAAGGAAAGTGAAGAGGAGAAGAGAAAGAGAGATAAAAGAAGGGAGGAGATACAGGACGGACATTAAAAGAAGAACAAGATCCACTCTTTGATTGATGTCCAGTCAATTAAAGTGCTGCATTATAAATAAACAAATTCCCCCTTTTTTCCTGCATAAAGAAGAGGTAGCAGGATGCGGAGTGGTGGCTCACTAAATGCCACCTCTGAAGTGTATTTGTATGACATCACGGTGTCTTTGCTTCGGAGGGGGGTAGAGTGACAGCTTGATTTAACCTTCTCATTAGTGTGCCCAGGAAGCAGCCCTGGACCTGCACAGTAGGTGTAATATTGACAGAGGCACCATGAGTGCGTGACCCGCCATCGCTGGCCAATCATCTTTAGCTGGTATTTGGAGGTACTGTAAACTATAATTTACTTGATGCTGTATGCCCACTGTGAGTCTGGTTGCTGCTTTTCAAATAAGTCTAATGGCCTGTGAAATGAGTTTTATCACTGCACACAATGTGGCTGCAGAACAATCCTCTTCTATCTAGTGTCCCCAAAGGCAGGCTTTGGAAAACGCATTTTCACTCTAAATTACAGCCAAGGAAAGAATCCCACATCCTGAATTTACATATTGCACGTTTACGGAGCGTTTTAATAAAACACAGTCATGGCTCCGGTTTTACTGGGTGATATTTTTGTCCTGCATGCACAGGTGGACACAGGTGTCTGCATGACTACACTTGTGCTCCTGCAGTCAAATCTAGTCAAGACTTTACTGGTTTGATTGAACCACAAAGGGACTGTGTGATGGATAGAGGAAGGGCAGCGCGCGCTGAACTGCCACTTCAACCCCCCTCCTTCCCCTCCACCTGTCTACCTCCACACCCCGACTCTCTTCTTTCTCTGACCCTCCCCCTTTGAGGCCTGCTCTCCCATCTGACATCCACGATCCTGTCTTCATCCCTGTTCCTCATCCAGCCTGTCAGCTCCTACATTCTCAACCTCCCGGCACAACACCAGCAGCGGGGCCCTCTTCTTCACCACCTGCATGCATAAACCTGACATTTGTCATCATTTCACATTATTTATGATGTGCTTTTACGACAAACTGCAATCCTTGTTTGTGTCTTCTTTTTTCTTGAAAGCCTAAGGTTGCTGTTTGATTTAGAGTGGAGATATCAGTTGAAGACTGCCAGATATAATGGGCTAAATAAGAGTGTGGGAGCCCCGGAGCGCAGTAATCCACACTGATACGTCCTCTCAGACAGCTCCCATACATCCATCTACACAGAGGATGCAATCTTCTGTCCCACCTCACCGATCTTCACCCCCCTTGACTGAATGACAATCTGCCCATCAGGTCCAAACCACCCCTCCTGTTTCAAACAACATGGCGTGTTTATTGTTACATTTTTTAATTCAGCAGGTGCTTTAAGTTATGCAGATTTGAACAAATCAATAGGCAATTACACAGGGAAGCTACAGCGGCTGTGTGAGGTTAGTTAATAGGAAAAGACTGGAAAAGCCATTTGAAGAAGGATCCCATGGGGGGGGGGTGAAGCAACAACACAATGAGTGATTAAGGTGGTCCGTAGTTAAATTGAAGATAGTGTTTTAAAGCCATTACCTCCAAATGAACATGGAAGTGAAGCAGAATTAAAAACTAGGGCTAAACCATTAAAAAGCAAAGAGAAGTGTGAGCTGAACGCAGCAGCATCGCACTGAGAAGGTTGTGTGGTTGATGGGGTTTGGTCAGCTGGTTCACAATGTGTTCAACCTGTTTATTAACTCATTAACACAATCATGCTCTTACTCATACTCCATTCTGTATGAATAACTTTTTACTCTCATTCACACATTGAGCATATTCAAGGCAGCATTGAACAAAAGAACCCAGTGATTAGATCAGTTCAGACTGAGAGCTGAGGCTTGTGTCACAACTAGAGAGACAAACAGGAAGGAAAAAGGAAACAGGTTTAAAAGAAATAAACAAGAAGTCAGATTAAAAGATGAAAATTAAGCAAAAACTAACATGGCTGGATCAACAGAACATGCCTAAAACACCTCCCCAGGCTATAGATGGCAAGAGGCCAATGAGCCCAATTCTGCTTCAAATGGTCAACAACCAAAGAGAAGTGCTCAAAACCGCCATCTATCAGTCTCTGTTAAGTGTTAAGCCCACTTTAAAGACCCTGTAAAGACTGTCCATGTTTGCTTGATTTTTTTTTTTACATTATAATAATTCTAATTGAAAGGAGTCCAACTGAAAGCAGGGCCTTTACAAAGGCAAAGACCACAAGAAGACCAAACCTAACTTAACAAAACCAGCAAATCTCATTTCAAATCTCTCACAATTGGGGTAAGTGCAGGAGGATGGAGACAGGAAAAGGTGAGGTGATGCAAAAACAGCTTTAATGGTGGCTGAACAGAGCTCAGGGAGACACAAGACGAACAAGGCCAGGGATACGACATGAGGAACTTAAACAGCATAGGGAGGTGATCGGGGAGACGAGACACACCTGTGGAGGATTAGTGCAGGACACAGGAGGAGGAACATGGAAAACATGGGGAACAGAGACTGGACACAAAGAGGGCAGGACATGACAAAATCCAGTCTATAAAACGTAACCACAGCATGGCCTCCTGTTGATCATTGCTCCTCCTCCTCATAAAGAGCTTTCATAGACCTAACTTCCCCCTGGAAGTGTAACTGTGGAAGGAGGGCTCCTGTTGGCACGGTGCTCCTCTAAGGAATCAGTCGAGGTGTTGCGCCAGGTTCAATAAACAAGCAATGCCTTAAAGGATCTTATCTTTTTTCCATCTCCCAAATGTCCCTGTAACTGACAATTTTCACAACTCTTTCCTTCCTAGTCAGCTGCAAAATTACAGATTACAGTTTTGCTTAGATTCAAAAGAGGGAAGTGGATCTCTGGAGGGGAGAAAGATTGAAAGGGGGAGGGAAAGATGGGAAGGAGAGATTGATGGAGCTGTAACCTGTACAAATATCAGGCCATCAGTAGTCTGAACATCAGCTGAAATAGAAGATGATCATCTGTGTTACAGCAGGAAGGGATGAGCCCCAAACCCTGAGGTGTCCCAGGGTAATCTTTCAATAACAAAGAGGCATTGTGACACACAGATGGCCTATCCTCATCACGGCTGTAATGAGGAGAATAGCTAACTCATCTCCTGGAGGATAGATTAACAGGGTAAACAACACCTTTGCTGCTCTCTTTTGATCCAGAAGACGGACAGGAGGAGAGAGGAGTGGAGGGACAGGAAGAGACATTCAGTTTTTTGCCCAGTTGCAATATTTTAATCTAAAATCTCTGAAGTGTGGTGACAAACTTACTATTTAATGCAGTTAATGGTTCCTTTGGATTCAAGACGTTTTCTAAAACACATCATTAAACACTAACACGTTATGCATAAAAGAAATCTAAATCTGAAGGGAACCGAGGATGGACTGTGTGCAGAAACTGCTTCTAATTGAAAGTGCGAGTTGTCAGTGGAGCCGGTGGCACCGAGAGGTTCACCTCAGATCTATACGCTGAATAAATGCTTAGACTGGCACAACTGTGAGTCCTCAAGTGAAGGACTTAAAGGGAGGAGAGAGCTCATGATGCTCACTCCTTACCTTCAAACTTCAGGAGAGAGAAAAGATCAAACATGGGGTCAGAGGATTAAAGAAACCTGCTGGGAGCAGCACATAAGCTGTTTCCCTCAAGAGCAGCTTTTATTTAGTTATTATAACTTTTCCTCCTACATACACACACTTACACAGTAATTTCAGTGGGTTCAGACACCAGAAGTCAGAAGTGTAGTTTTCTGTCTGATGATTTAAAGCTTTGGTTCCTCTGTTGGAATCATCATGGACATTTAGGGCAGAAACAGCAGGGAAAAGATTGATCTACTTTAAAAACTTGAGTCCACTTAGTTGCATAACTCATTTTAACCCCAACCATAAAAAGTAAAGTTTCCTCTGGTTGGATCTGAATATATTATTAAGACAGAAGACACATTCATACCCTGTGCAGTTGGTACGAAGGCATTAATTGGCTGTAGAGACGGGTTTCGTGTTGGGGCTTCTGTTGATCTGGCTTACTCCAGCACTTCACCATCCACGCCACCTGTCAGTGATTCCAATGATATTACTAATCTGTGCAGATAAAAGCCTCTAACTACTTCCTGTGCTTTCATCTTGAGGAGCATCTGCAAGCAAGAAGAATATACATGCAGACACAAGTGATATGGATCATATACTAGCATGTTACAGAGGTTAAAAGTGAGATGGAGCACATTTCTGACATGTTTCATTGCTATGGCAACAGCCTTTGTACTTGTGGATGCAAGTGCGTGGCAGAGAGAGAAAAAAGAGCAAGAGTCAGAGTGAGAGGAGTGATGAAGAGAGGAAGACTTTGGCTTGATCCCTTTTTCTGTTGGCGAGGTTCAACCAATGCAGCTCTCTGCCAACTCCAGACCCCGGGGCTTTAAACAGCCAGGGTCACTGAAGAGGAAAAATGAACAACCGCCAGACGTGTTTCTGCATACTGCTCATCCAAGACAGAGTCGTAAAGAGTTCTGGCTTCAAACAGGCAGAAGGAGATGCTATTGTGATCACAGCATGATTGTCCTCAACAAAACCAGAAGGATGATGAAAACTCCTCCAAATTCTCCAAGGAGCGCCAATCAAGAGAGTCAACAACAAAAGTCCTGAAGTTTTCTTTATGCTTACTACTTGGAGGACAGTGTCTTGTAGGAGTTTTAGTTCTGTCTACATACAGATTAGTCAAAACTCTTTGAACAATGACTAAAGCTGGGGTTTTTTACAGGCCATGTACCATTTTATTGCTTCCACTTTAAGTCTGGATGTAAATATCTTGAATCATAATGAATCACAACAAAAACCAAACTAACATGACAGATGGACTGACAGCCAGACATTTCATTAGAGTTGTCTTGGAGAGAATTACAATCTAGCTTAGCAGATTTACACAGCACAGTTTTCATAGGTTTCTATAAGATGGCAGCATCCAGACCAGTGTTCACACACAGCTCTGGTCTGTGAAGGACAACCTTCAGCCACCAGCGTGAGTTTATGACTCACAGAGAGCCGTTAGGGTCCCAGAGGTGGCAAAGTGCATATCACATCAGTCAGGGCCGTTAAGTCTCCCTTTGTTTCACAGAGACACTGCTCTGCAGGCAATCTTCAACATACATCCAAATCTTCCTCCTCACACACACACACACACACACACACACACACACACACACACACACACACACACACACACACCGTCATCATCTTTATATGCTCCTTCAAAGACTTCTGAGACGTCTCAAAAGGCTTTTGGATTGCATAAAGCTGGCTAGTTACAGCTGCTGAAATCAGTGATGGCTGCTATTTTTAGGAAATGTGAAATGTATCTAACACACACACACACACACACACACACACACACACACGAGGGATTGAGCAGACTGAAATAAAAGCAGGGAGCTGATTTTTTCTGGTGTGGATCTTTTTTCATATTTTGTTTACATTGTGTGGAAGCTTCAATCTGTGGAGAAAAGCAGGTTCTGATGCTTCAGATTTTAAAAGAGTTTAAGGACTTTTATCTGTAATCCAGAACCAAATACACAAAGCCACTATGCACTTTGTGTTTTTAACCAATAAACATTTTGATTAGCTTTGCTTGTAAAGTAACTACAAAGTAAACAGAAGAGTCACTACATGCAGGAGAACTTAAAATTCAAATGGTATCCAGCAGTCTGAATCAGCATCATGTCCTCTTTATACTGTGTGGATAATCTGTCACACATCCAACATGGACAAAAACCACAACTTGATGAGAAAACAAGTGAGATAACTTTTGAAATGAAGTCACGCAGAGGAAGAGGAGCTGATAAAACTACGTGATGCCAGATGAAGTTGAGTGCGACACGAATCAGGGGAAATCAAGCGAGGGCAGAGAGCTCGGAGAGAAACACAGGAGGTGGAGTCGAGGCCAACAGGCGGAAAATCCTCTCATTAATAAAATCTGCTGATGAAATTAGAACATCTAATAAGTCACACACCAAATATCTGTTCCCCGTCCTCTCCACTGAATGATCACCAAGTGAGACTTCAGGCCACCAACATTTACCATCATGTTCCACCATCACAGAAACAAATCATTCATTTAGTTTTTACTCAAACATTTGGTTTATTAGAAATGCTCATTAAAATATTCCACAAAATGACTGAATCACTTTCAACACAGTATAAAAATACCTTTAAAAATAGCACCTTTTCTCTGATGGGTAAACATGCAGTCATGACAAGTAACACAACTTTCCCCACAACAATACAATTCTTTATGTACAAAGAATATTGTGCTTGACTCTTCATGTTCAAGAATAAAAACCCATGTGATTGATGTTTGTATGGTTAGTTTTTATAAAAGTTTATTTTGTGATAAGATGAAGTTTCCATGTCCAGCAGTCTCCTGGTTTAGATTGGAGTTGTTGAGTTACCTGTTCATGTGACAAATATGTAAATATTTAGAAAACTGGTTTGTTTTAATCCTGGTTCTGAAAAACCCAGATTTGTCATTAGAACTTTAATAGAAATTAAGATTTTGTAGTTTAAAACCACATATTTAGGGTCTTGGACATTTTCAGCTGATGAAGATTAAGTGGCTCAAATAAATTTAACTTATTATTCTAACCACTTTCATCTGTATACACAATTAGAAGTGATTATACACATAATCCACTATAAATCTGGATAATAAGCAGCCCTATGCAGAGGAAGAGTTTTATTATTTTCCATAAAAACATCATAGAATCAGGATACTGATGAAAACACTATCAGACAGCAGCAGAAAGGATGCAGTTAGAGCATTTTAGTGGCTTCTCCTAAACTCACTGATCACTACCGGCATATAAAAATAGTTTCTGCAGTTGCTTTGAAATAATATTAAGAATTCAAACCATAACAAGAAGGAAACATTCATGACCTTGTGTTTATGTAAACCTCTGACCAGTCCTAGCTAGAATCAAACACTAATGATCTGCTGAGTTTTATTTAAAACATATTTTGTTACTTTAAAGATGTACAGCTTTTGTTTGTGTTTCCAACTGGTTTTATTTTGGACATCCAGGTAGTTTTATGATATGCTCTACTATAAATATTATTCATTTACCAAAAAAGATGAAACCACTGGAGTTATTTAGGTTTCAGACTGACCTGTTGTTTAAAGGCTCCATGTAGAGCTCCTGTAATGACCTATACAATATACAATACAAGTTTCACCTTCTGAAGATCACTTCTGTCATCCTGCTGGAGTTAAGCTACTGTGGTATACATGTTCAGAGCAGAGTAAAGTCTAGATGGGTTCAAAAACAATAAATAAACAAAAACCAACAAAACCACTGACATTTGAAAACGTAATGATGTATAAAATCATTCCTTTGGCAGAGGAGGAGTTGGCCATAATCACCGTGTCGTCTTTTGGAGACGAGGACCTGTCAGACACAGAATGCATAAATTAGCACTAGTTAAAACTAAAACAAGTTTCTTTGTGTTTCTTTTCGTACCTTTGTCCATCGTTCCAAGGCAGATCTCCTCACACTCCTCCTGCTGGAGGAATCGATTGTTGTTTCCTTTACAGCCGCCGTAGACATAAGGCCTGCAGGCTCCAGTCTTAATGTTGAAGTACCAGCGCAGGGTGTACCGCTGACAATCACCCTCATCCATGGGCAGCAGACAAATGTCTACTGGATCTAAAGCACAAACACATGTATGAAAAGGATATAAAAGATGAACTGAATATGGCATGAAAAGAGTGCTGGACAGACAGAGCAGTTATAAGGAGAACGGTGCTCGAGATGAGCATGCAAAGTCCCTGCAACCATCAACACTGGAAGCAATGGTCTATTTTAATAAGATTTTATGCAAAACACCTCTCTGAGTAGATTTTATGTCACTGACACATGCATATCTTTAATTATAATATTTAAATACTTCAGCAGTGCAGCCTGAAACATGCAGATGAGAGCAGAATAAACCCTGAATGGATCCCCGAACAGGAAACCAACACGTGAACTGGTTCACCTTCCCCTCTGACCCTCCTCTTGGACCTGACCGATCCAGACTGGTCAGCTGTGAGCGGCAGAAGTTTGTCTGTTTTCTGAACATCAGCTGCTGCTGCAGTCTGAACGTCAGCACCTGCTGATTTAGTCACATCGACTCTGACTGATTTCTCTGAGTTCTTTTCGTAATCTGTACCTGCTGATTGATGGAAACACAAACACACAGTCACACAGCAAAATGACACAAATACATTTAACTGAGCTGGAAGAAAGGAAAGAAATAAATTAACATGATAACAGGAGAATAAGATTGACAGCACTGTGTCACACACCACACACACACACACACACACACACACACACACACACACACACACACACACACACACACACACACACACACACACACAGACACACACACAGTGGTGTGTGTGCTGTTTGAGGCAGTGCCTCTGAAATATAAACACTTCAGCTGAGACAATAAACTCACTCAAACTGGAAATCATTCCTGACTCATAATTCAGTTTAACCCAAAAACAGTTAAAAAAAGTCCAACTTAAATAATACATTTGTTAAACATTCCCCAAAATAAAACAGATGTCATTGCATTAAAGTATAAACCCCCCAGGATGAAACACAGAGTACCATCAGACTCTTTGGTGAAGTAGAGCAGGTCGTCCCTGGGGTCATCCAGAGCCTCGATGGAGTAGATGTGTTCGTATTCTGGGTCGTTGGTGTTCACCACCACCCGCAGCTCGCGGCCTGGAACAGGTGTTCAATCACAGGTCAAACATCCTCCACTTGAGTCTGAGACTCACCGTGACGGGCTTTAACGACCTTCAGGCCCAAAAGAGCTCCAACTTTTTCAGTTCCCCAAACTTCAACAACGATATAAAATCACTTTCATTATTTCACTCACTGATTTTCACTATGACTGAACGGAACTGGGTTTGTCGTTTAATCTAAAGACTAAAGCTGTGTTTGATTCAGTCAGTGGGTCTAGAGGTCCTGATGCAGCTTGAATGGACTCTGTACAAAATACAACATAGTGTCTGAACTTAAAGTCTGTATGAGGGTTCACTTTTTTTTTGAAGGATACTGCAGCAACTTAACAGTAACTTAACACAAAGCTGGCAAATAACAGTGTATTTTTTATAAGTAAAAACGTCTAATAAAACACTGTTAGCTGTAGTACTGTTACATAGAAGGACAAATAAATTACCTGAATCCCTTCTCGTTTTCCTACATGCTAGTATTAGCATTGCAGCATAGCTCGCTGCTACAGGACGTTAGAATTTAAAACTCTCACATACTATTGATTCCAAAGTAAGGCAAAGACTCATGGGGTGGTTTATGATCTTTTAGTGATCTTATGCCACCTTTCATTCATTTAAGCAATGATTATTTTTGAGTGTTGTGTAATTTCTGTGTTGGTATATACCGTAGCTAAAAATGTACTTTGATTCTGGTATTGTTTTTGCCATCATGCTAAAAGTTCTTTGTAAAAATGTAAAAGTAATGTAATCCTGCTAACAGTATGTGAATCAAAGTATTTTTTTTTTAAATGAATGGATTTTACCTGAAACCCCTTCATGCTAAAGTTATTTTCATGCTCCCCTGTAACTGTGATGGTCCATATCTGGGTGTAAAAAAGCAACACTGTATGTTTAAAAAAACACCCAGAGAAACCAGAGCTTATTAGATTTGTCCTAAAAAAAAAACTTTGTTGAATCTGGAGACCAGTAAACCTCCCAGAAAAACCAGTATCAGTCCAACAATCAGGTAATTAAGTTAGATTTATTCTGCCATGAGAACACAAGAGAGACTCTAGTTGATTTGGATATTTCTGGTAAAAGTGCAGGAGAGAAAATATATTAAACAACCTAAAGGGATTCACTAAGAAATATGGAGGAAGCCAATAACTAAGTAATAAAAGTGACACTTAAATTCAGTCACTTAGTGTTTTAAAGGAATTTGAAAGAAAACTATTTTGTAGAAGCTTAAAAAAAAAAACCCTGAAAGGCAAAATCATGGCACAAAAATCCATGAAACACTAAACCATACTGTATTTGTCTGTGAGTCATGTGACAAATACATCATTTGTCAGTGGGTCACAGATGGAGTCCTCCGTTTTCCTGCTGAAAACCACCCAAAGCTCAGAGATCTCCAAGTGTAGCATCACCAGTTAAATACGTTAAGGACGAGCACACAGACAGAGCTCTGAAACAAACACTCACCCTTCTCACCACTCAGAAGCAGCTGCTCTGTTGTAGGCCGAGCCCTGAGTGGGGGCTGGGACCAAGTGTCTGGGTCTGAACCTGAGAGAGCCGGACAGGAAGGAGAGCAAAAAACGCAAAGAGAAGATTCAGAATGCAAAAGGGAACCAGGTAAGTGTTACACAGAAGCAAGGGATGAGGGGAGGAAAGTAAAATAGTGAACATAAGGGAGGAAGGAACATTCTGGTAGTTCTGTAAAAAGTTTGTGAAGCTTTTGGAATTGTCTTTATTTCTGCTTAAATGAAATCCAAGCATCCTCAAAATTTCCCAGAGGTTTGACAACTTAGAGTTATTTTATTCAGTCATTAGGATTAAAACTGATATGTGTGACAAACAGAAAGCCTTGATACTATCGCTGCACTCAGGCATAAGAATCCTAATTCTGAAGCACGGCAGTGGTAGTACCATGGTTGGGCTCTCTCTCCTGTTCTGTTGTATCTGGATCATGTTATTTTGTCAGTTATGGATTAATGCTTTTAAAAATATATAAATGTAAGGTTTTAGGACAGGTCTTTTGTACCTGAATTTAGTTTGATAAAAGTGGATAGTAAGATAACACCAAGCCCTCGAGTAGTTCTACCACAGCAAGGTTACAGAAGAAAAAGGTCAAACTTTCAGACTGGTCAAGTCAAAGTCCCAAACTAAACACTAACATAATGTAGTTGAGGGACTTGCAGGAAACAGTTCACAAGGAAAACTCTCTCTAATAGTCAGAAGTTTTCATTTTTCTAAATGAAAGAGGATGAACACAACCAATCAACAGAAACGGCAAATAATTTAATTTCTGTTGTTCCTGCAGAAATTAGTAACAGAAAGCAAAAGTAGTTTTTTGCCAAGTACAATTTTGCACTACTGGTTCTTTTTTGGTAAAAAGATTCATAATGATTTTATAAAACACTCATTAATTGTCTTAGTGTCCTTTTCTAAATGACTAATATTTTATTCTGTTTGTAACTCTTTAGGTGTACAGTATATTTACCGTACGTATTACAAATGAGAATGTAAAGGTTCACTCACCTCCACATTATTATCACTTTGTAGCTAAAGGCCCTTTTGGAGACGTGCACTGCTAATTAGCCGAGGCTTTAATAGAATAGTGTACAGTTTGTGTTCATAGTAAACACTGGTCACTTTCCAAACAAACAAAAAGGACAGGATGTGATGTTTTATATTAACAGCATTTTTGCAAGATTTGATCAACTAACTGCTTGTTTTAATCCCAATAAATGTGATCATTTCTGGTATCTTCAGCTTTGCAAAACAGCACTCTACATTTCCACAAATTCCAATACCTAATGGAATGGACAGAGTTCTTAAAGCTAAATCTCTGACAAAAAGTCATATTTCTTATTATTACAACTTACTATCTTCATCCAGTGAACCTTATTGCAGAAGATCAAATTGAATTGGAGTTGGAACTCCAACTGAACTTCTGAGTCCGTTTGGGAGGGAGTTCTAGGGGCCATTAACTCTTCATCCAGCTGTGCCAGACTCTCTTTGATACAATTTAAAGTGCTTTATAGATTACACTATAGCAAGGAAAAACTGTCAAAATTCTACCCGGATAAATTTAATAACAAATGTAATAAATGCTCACAGACACCATGTAATCTCACACATATTTTTTTTTTGTATGCCCTAGATTTCTAGGCTTTTGGAAATGCTTTTTTCAAATAATCTCAGACATATTGGGAATAAATTTAACTCCGACTCCACACGGTGCTATTTTTGGAAAATCCCCAAACACCTTCTGTACCACAAGTATCCAAGACAATGTAATTGCCTTTGCCTCACTTATCGCTCATAAAAGAATTTTAGTGTTGTGGAAATCACCTCAGCCACCATCAATTAAAACATGGCTGCAGGACATTTTAGGCCTCCTGAAGCTTGAAAAGATCTAATTCTCCCCGAGGGGGTGTGCAGATACGTTTTTAATTCATAGGAGACCATTGATCAAATATTTAGATGATCTGTCAGCTCAGGAAGTTTCTTTGTCCTATAAAATAGAATAGGTATAATTCCCACCTACCTAATGGGCTGTCCCCCATTTCTATCAAAAAAGAATCATTTCTATCATAACAACTTGGCTTTGAAGACCAAGGAACAGATGGCCAACCATTAATGATACTCTCTAATGATCAGTACTGACACCCTTCTATTATTGTTATTTTGAATGTTTGTTTGTTTTGATTTTGCTTATTTCTGGTTGTTTTGTTTTTTGTTTTCGGACTTAACGTCGGACGAGGAGGGAGAGGGTGGGGAGGGAGTGGGGGGTATTTTTGTGTTAGTTTATTTAAATTGTGTTGTACGTTGGATAAAAAGAAAATGCTACTTGCTGAATGTACACTGATACGTTTTGACTGTGAAGTATTTTATTAAAAAAAGAATGTGATGTTTCTGACATATTTTAACAGAAATAAAGAACAATTCTAAAGAGTTCACAAACTTTCAAATATTATATCAAGCTTCAGACACAAGTCGTCAACACCCGCCAAAAGCACCACAAAAATCCTCCCACCACAAACACCAGCTCAAAGGATTCAACGTGTTTTCACTATAATCCTTCTTTCAGGACTTGTGTTGTTCCAGTGAAACACAACAGGAGTTTGTAATTAAGAAACATTAAATGATTCCTTGAATTAAACATGAATGAAAACCTGCTTTTCTGTAAAGCCTTGTGTTTGTTAGCATCACTTATCTGCTGCTGCTGAAACGGCTCCTTCACCACATCAGAGCAGCCCTGCATTGATTAACAGCTGAGACAGCAAACTGCTCAAATTCTAGGAAACACTGAACGTTTTGAAGGATTTTCTGTTTAATATTTTGTTTACTTTTCTGTTCTGAACACAACTTACTCACCAGGAAAGGAATAAAGATTTTGTGTCTTTGAAAAATTCCCGTATTAAGACATTTTTGTGGAGCTAAAAAAAACGCACAAAAAACAGCAACACCTGAAACATGTATTTTTTGTTTGCATTACCTCATATATTTACACAAATGTGGTACACATGGGATAATGCACTCCAGGTTTCGCAAATACTTCCTGCTGCAGATCCCATAGTGCAATGGGTGGGAAGAATCTAAAGCGATGACTCATGCTAACTCACAGCCTGTCTGTCTGTCTGCTGCATTTCTTTCTTTATTTTTTTCTGTTCCAGTTGGACGGTTCACTCACCTCCACATGCTGAGGATCAAACAAATGGACCGAAGAGGATAAGAGAGAGAGAGAGAGAACAATAAAGGTTAGATTCAAAAGTCACTGCAGTTCTGTAGATTTCTGCAGCTCCTATCAAATAACAACTCCATAAAGTTGAGCTGATAATGTGACTCGTGCATAATGATCTAAATGTGAAGTTCAACTTGTGGACAACGTAATAAATTAGAGCCGCATGGACAGACTCACCACAGTGCTGATTCATCTCTGAGCGAACGTACTCTCTGATATCATCCTCCTGAATACAAAACAGAGGGGGGGACAGGGCTGACCAACATTCATAATGTCTCTGAGGACGTGTGTGTGTGTGTGTGTGTGTGTGTGTGTGTGTGTGTGTGTGTGTGAGAGCCATTTGGTGTCTTCAAACTGGGCCCTGTGGTAATGATCTCACACTGACCGTCATGCCAGCATCTCCTTTGTCTCCCTTGGCTCCATCTGGCCCGATCTCTCCCTGCAACATGTACAGGTATTAAAGAAACACACGACCCACAGAGACACTTCTGGTAGAACAACTCAGATATCAGCAGCGTCGTGTGAACAAAGAGGAAGGTACTAAAGTCACGTCGACATGTGAAACAAAATGGGTTTCAAGGTTCAGGTCTTTTGAAAAGGTGATGAACAAATGATATCTTATATGTTGTAAAAAGCTCTTTAATGACCTCAGCTTGGAGAAACAGAGATTAGCTTTGACCAGATTGACAAGCTAACGGCTAGTCACACCGAGGTCAAAATGAGCTGCTGCCATCTTTAACCAGTCCTAATGTCAAAATACTGAATTGTGGTTTACATGAATACATTTTTTACATTGCTGTAAATTTTACATTACAGTTATTTGCATAGATTTGTACAATTATTTAAAGCAAACGTAACACTTCTGCTTGGAAATTCAAAAACAATCACTTCCACTTTGTAAAAAAAACATTAGGACAAACTGTTAGCTCATCTGTCTGGTCAGAACTAATCTCTGCTTTTCCAAGTTGAGGTTGTTCAAAGAGTTATTTACAACATTGTTCATAACTTTTACACAGAAGTAAGTACATATTTATTTATGCGGCATCTTTTATGCACAATAATGCAGCTCAAGGTACTATGGAAAAAAATCATAAAACCAATCACACAATAGAAATAAATAAAATGATAACATATAAAGAAGTAATAAAATCAACACAAAAAACAACAAAAATATAAGTTAAATGAGCAGAAAACAGACTAAAACTGATACAGAGAAAGACCAAACAAACTTAAACAGGACATTAGAGTGATACTGGTTAAAAGGGTTCTAGGTTTACGTTTGTTGAGAGTTAAAAAGGTAACTGGGTCCTTCTTAAAAGCTTCACATGTCTGTCCTAAGACTTACTGGAGGTCAGTGAAGTGCAGCTCAGAATGTTATCTCCTTTTAGTTTCTGTCAAAAGTCTGTTTATTCAGGCGATTTTCCCCTTTGCTTTAGGAGATCAGTTTGAAATGCATGGTAAAAGTCCACTTCCAAACCTCTGAACTCTCATCTATATCTGATAAAGTCTGGTTGCTTTACATTAACTGCTTCGGTCCAAACAGGCGTTTTTATTCTGCCTGACCTCACTTGTTTTAGACAGCAGTGGATAGTTCTGGTTTCACTCTGTCCTAATGACAGCAGGTAGACACTGACCGCTTCTCCTCGCTCTCCTGGGATTCCTGGGATTCCACGAGGACCGACCATGGCAGGACCAACTGGACCTCTCTCCCCCTGATAAACAAGAAAAACAACATCCACTCAACATCACATTATAGCTGCTCACAGGTGAAGAGAAAATACTGATTATCTTATTACAAGAACAGGTGGGTTGGATAAACATCTCTAAATTAAACCTGGAACTTCGTGATCCACATGAAGGATGCAACAGAAACTGTGTGAGAACCTGTCTCTCTGTTTTTGGATTAAAATGAAATGAAAATCAACTCCAAAACCACCTACTAGTTTCTGGAAGGTATTTAATTCAAGCAGAGATATCAGAGAAGTCAGCAGCTTCAGAAATGATGACCTTGTTTTAATACATTTAAATTCCACTGAGGTCTTCCTTAAAACAGATTCACTGTGAGGGAGGATGACAGCTTTTTTGCAGAATGTTTGGAGGGTGTTAATTATGAACAGATCTGACAGAATTTGTGGATTTAAAGAAGGACATCATTACCTGAATATTTCTGAAAAGTCAAGTATAAACAACAAAGTATAAACAACAGAGGTACTTCAGTTGCCTAACGACTCTCCGTTTCCTGTATTTGCTCAATAATTTACCCAATTTTGGTTTTCACCTTCTGAGGACAACGTTACAGACAGCCTTCCTCCTTGATTAGGTTTAGATGAGTTTAAAAATGTATTTTGATTGTTTTATTTTCAGTCTCCTCAGAAGATCTTAAGGTCACATGACAAAAAGGGAAATAAAGCTAAATTAAGAGTGGCTCAGCATAAAGAAAGAGCATCCATCAAAGAGACTCGATGTGGTCCTTCACCCTGTCACAAGCTTTCTTTATAGAAACCTTCAAACTGTCCATCATCATGAAGCAACACAAAGAAATAAATGAATAATTATAAAAGGAGACAGCTGGAGGAAAAAAAGCACAACAAGTATAATGTTTTATATCAGTTTTAAGACCATATTTCTAATGTCTGTAACTGTTTCCACCACCACACTCAAACAGCTGACTGCTGCTATTTTGTGGGGACTAAATTGTACTTTTATCTACTTCTGATTCTGCAGGACTGTATTTTTCTCTGCTAGATCACCATTAAATCTGTGCTCAGTCCACTCCAGAGCTGTTACTGGTGCAGCTCAAATTGTTCTCCTTAAAAAAAAGACTTCAGTCCTTCAAATAAACTATGAGACCAAGGTGTTGAAATAGCAGAAACAAAGACACAGTTTAGAAGAGTCACCTTCGATCCCTGGAGCCCCTCAGGGCCTTTAGCACCAGCTGGACCTTGTGGACCGGTCAAGCCGGGAGACCCGTCCACCCCTCTGGGACCTGGAGGACCGGGCACACCAGGCGGTCCCTGTTTGAAGCACAGACATTATTAAATGTTGATTCTACTGTGTGTGAGTGATGCTGCAGCGGAGGTATCTCAATATGGAGATCAGGCTCAGCATGTGATCTGATTAGAATGAACTTTTAGGTTTGAAAGTTTGACAGCATACAGCTGCTGCAGAGGTGGAACTCACCCTTTCACCTTTCTCTCCTTGAGATCCTTTGGGTCCAGCAACCCCATCAAAACCACGCTCACCCTGCGTCCACAAAACAGAGAGGTTAGTTTGAGTGTGTTAATTAGTTTTCTACAAGAAATTTAAAAATTCATGCACAATACCTTAGGACCAACTAATCCTTCTTTACCAGGCGTTCCTGGAGCCCCAGCAGGCCCAACATCACCCTGAAAATCAGAGAGTACATTTAACTATACTACAGATCTGTTTAACATGCGTCCTATTAATCAGGATATAACTCATACCTGTTCACCTTTTCTTCCTGGAAGACCTGACCGTCCATGAATACCAGCATCACCCTGAACAGACACAGAGTAAACAGAATGATCATCATTTTAACTAGCTTGTTAAATGTTTTACCAGATTATAAATTCCATCATATTTACAGCATTCATCAACATCCAGGTGTTATTTTTCTGTCCTATTGGCTCACCTTCTCTCCTTTAGGTCCATGGGATCCACACAGCCCCTTGAGTCCACGGTCGCCCTGGAAACACAAAAGCTCATCACTGACAGGAGTACAAAAAGACTGGGGAGTCTTTAAGTGGACAAAAAAAAAAAGAAATGCACCAAAGCAGCCAAGCAGAGAGCCCATCCAAGCAGACTGTTCTTTTACCTACCACTCAGAAAGCACTTACACCCACCATGAACATAAAACAACTTGTGCTGCAAGTTTCCATTAGCAGCGGGTAAGACGCAGGACTGAAAGCATGAAAAGGTATGATAGGAAACACAGCAGCAGAGAGATCAGAGGGAGAGAGACGGCCGTATCCATCCCAGACACGCAGCGTTCTCAGGTCACGTTTAGCAAGAGGACTTCTTTCATGGTAAATATGGGTGATTTAAATAATTCATAGCTGGCTGTGATTAATTTCACCCAATTACAGAGTTATAGTAGAAGAAATAGCAGTGGCCCCCCAAAATGATACCTTTTCTTTTATACTCTAAATTACTCTGAAATCAAATGAATGTCTCTGTGCAGGGGACGACTTTAAGTCTGGTGCAGAAGTGATCCATCATGTTTATCATTACTGTTATTTAAAAACAGCTCACCACACCAGAACCCACGCACAGGTGTGTTAGTGAGGGCTGCATTCCATTTAGAGACAGTGCTCAATGACAACTTAACAGAACAATCCGCATGTGTGCCTGCAGAATTGGAATGCAGCCCGTTTCAACTGTTGCAAGTCAACATACCATGAAATTGGTCTTGTTCCTCTTAGCATACGTAGGGTTAGCTGAGGTTAGCTTTCCATTTTTCAGCTACTTCTATATTTAACCATTTAATACACCTATAACTAGTCCAAATCAGTGTTATTGATCTAATCAGGGACAGAAGAACAGCACAAACACTAATTCAGCACCATGTTGTGTCTGACTATTTCTATGTTAAGCTAACATGCTATTCATCAAACATTAAGATGTTGTCAGTAATCACTTTTAATTACAAATCTGCATTTAAAAAAATAATTTGTATTATTGTAAATGTTCTATGTCAACAAGAAACCCGATTTGTGTTTGTGAAGGAAAAATAAACTACTATATATAACTGCTACTACTGTATTTTCAACGTTTGAGTGTTTGTAGTTAACAGCTTAAAGCTGCTATAGTTAATTTACAAACAAGCTAGGTATAACTAGCTATTTTACATAAACATGTCTCAGAACTCTCACCCCTCCCGTCGGCTATGATCCCTAGGCTGCGCCTCCCCCGGACATGGGACCGCGCATTGCCACAGTAACAAGAGAGCCAAACACCAGCTGTTGAAACGCTATGCTAATGTTCACCCAGGTTTTTCCTCTTTCTACGTTTTTGTGTTCTGCTAGCTGAGAAGGTGTTTTTCTTTATAGGACTCTGGTATTTTTTCCTTAAACTGTACAACAGTAACAGCCGGCCGTTTCTGTCCTTCTCTCACTTTCAGGATGTTCTGCTGAAAAATGCTCCAGCACGCATTAATGAAGGATCCAAGCAGTGCGGAAGTGAAGTGCATCAGCGAGACAGACAGTTGGATTGTCCAATAGTTGCTTTCGGTCTGAAACGTATGATTGGCTGAAGTTTTTAGAGAACTGCGAGGGAACCACCTTATTGATTTATTTCATTAAAAAAAATTTGTCACAATATATTTATAGCTATACTATGTTAGAACGTTGTTAGGAGGCATGAAAAAAACAATTTCAGCCCATTTGTTTTGCAAATGATCTATATCACCTTTAATAACGCTCCTGGTCCCTCTATTTGTGCATATGCACAGCATTTGTGCTATGATTTGCATATTTTCAACATTTTAAAAAATGTATTATAAAATTAATAGCTGTGATAAAGTTGCAAACAATAATCGTGAGTAAAATTTTCATACCACCTTAACGCTTGCCTATAATGTAGAGACTAACTGTTCACAATAGAAAAGTGAACAACTACAGGTGTTAACTGATAGTAAATCAGTCTAAATGTAGGTCTATAGATTCTAAATGTTTTCCATCATCGTTTACATGTTTTAAGTTGACCTTTTAAGCAGCAGGTTAACATGCTGGAGCATATGTTTTAATGTTTTAATTCCGCTGATCTTAAGTTAAAAGAAAAAAACTACTAAATGAGGAAAATGTTATGATTTAATAAAAAGTTCAATACTATTATAATGCAGTATTTAAACTTTAATAACTGTTTAAAATATTTTTACATGACGTTATGCTCATGATCTCAGTTATTAACATCTGTAATCAACGATACAGCAGTCAGTAGATCGTTAGAGGCTGACAGGTGTTTTGTAAATTCTGGGTTTGTGAGTCTGGATTCAGGACTGACTTTACCCCCCTCAAGTGTCAACAGAGTTTCTCCAAACCTTTATGTCAACACCCAATCTGACCTTGACATTTATGTGACTCAAACAAAAATTTAATTTAATACATGAAGTGAAACAATGTCGGAAATAAGTCTGAGCAAAATCCTTATTTGTATGTAAATCACTTTAATACTGCGCTCAAAATATACATTCTGCACATATCTGTGTGAAGAATTATTAGTATTAATCCTCTGCAGTCACATCAATTTTATGCTATTGGCTAGCTGTGACTGTCATCGCCCACTCATGACAAATTCTGCAAGACTGAAACCAAATGTGATGAGCAAACACAAAAACACACACAACACAAAACGAACATACCTTGATTCCTCTCAATCCGGTGACACCAACTTCACCCTTCTCTCCTTTACGGCCAAGCAGGCCATCTTTCCCAGGTAAACCCTGACAGAAAAAAAGAGACGTTATACAGAGCGTGTAGAAGAATCTAAATGGAAGCCAAAAAATAAAGACTAAAAACACACACACCGATTCACCAGGCACTCCAGGTTCACCTGCTTCTCCCTGCAGAGAGAAAACACAATCACAGCAGTAAAATGAGTGGATGTAAATAACAGCGATGCATCTATAATCACAGTATTCTGAGATTTTCACTTGCTTTTTGTCCACCAGGACCACGAGCTCCTGGAAATCCAGTGGATCCTCGTTCTCCAGGCTCTCCCCTCAGACCCTGATGACAAACGCAGACATGTTTATCCTTTAATCTGCTCACTGATTATCTGGATAACAATAAAACAGTTTATATCCTGCTTACTGAAAAAACTGAATACCATTAAGTCTGGATTTATTTCAGGTTAAATGACTGATTTGAGTTCAATAACTAAATCGATCCAGTGGCCTGAATGATCAAATATAAACCTTCACTAGATTCAAAAAGGTAAAAAAACAAAAACACAAACAGATTCTCGAGCGCTGACAGAGTCAGCCAACCCAACCATCCATCTCCAAACCGTTTACTTTACAGAGCAAACAATCGATTCGTCTCCAGTTACCTGCTCTCCAGATGGACCCTCTTGACCTTTCAAACCTTTCTCTCCTTGAGTACCCTTGGTTCCTCTGTCGCCCTGAGTGAAACGACAGTAAATAAATATTATTAATAAATAGTTTGCTACAACACACAGCACGGTGCGTTCACTGACCGTTTCTCCTTTGTTGCCCTTTTCTCCAGCAGGTCCTCCCACCAGCATCGTCTCCCCCTGTAAGACGGACAAAGAGAAGACTTATCGTTGTAGTGATTTTATTACCTTAGCTCATCTGTAAATGTATTCATAAATCATATATTCTTCCTGCTTTCTGCAGAATAAGTCTGCAGAAAAACAGCCGCTGACAATTTTCCAGTGGTTTTAAAAAAACACACAAGCAAAAACAGAGAATGGTGGCGACGCTTATCGGATATGAATATGCACAAACCTTCTCTCCTTTTTCACCCTGCAGTCCGCCGTCTCCCTGTACAGTTAAAATGGAGAGATGAAAAGAGAAAAGCATTTTATTCATTTAATTCACTACCCCACATGAGCAGAACGCTGAGAGGAAGAGCTGAAGGAAAAATAAAAAACAAATGATTCACCTTTTCTCCCCGGAGACCTCGAATCCCGGAGGGTCCCTGACACACACACACACACACACACACACACACACACACACACACACACACACACACACACACACACACACACACACACACACACACGTAAACATACAGTAACGGACCACAACATTGTTGTTTCTGCCATTTAACAGCTTTTATACTGATGAGCCAACAAACACAAAGGAAGTTAAACACTGATCACAACTGTAATTCATGTTTGATTTCTTTGATTTTGCTTTACAATTGTAACACTGATAACGTGAAAAACTCAGTGAATGATCTGATGTGTCCAGAAACACTGTGTCCTTGTAAAAAAGACTCTTCTCGTGTATAAGCATAAAATGTATGCTTGTGTGCTTCCATTATGTCCTTCACACACACTTTCTTATGGTTTCAAAGGAAATAAAAAACAGAAAAACCTGAAAGAGAATGTTAAAAGCATTGCAGCAACGGCTCTGTTGATCTGCATTTTGCTCTCGGGTTAAAAAAAAAGAAAAAACTGAAACTTTTGATATTTACTGTTGGTCCCCTCTCGCCATCCAAGCCAGCTCGTCCGTCCTCGCCCTTAGAGGAGATGTGCAAACACACAGTGTTAGTTTCTATCATCTAAAGGTAAACTGACTCTAGAACATGAGCTCAGTATTATGATTGTGTAACCAGGTTCTTACTCTGGGTCCTGCATCTCCTCTCTCTCCTCTGGAACCGGGGATACCAACTCCAACTTCCCCCTGGCAAGAAAAATACCATCCACTCTCTCAATAAAAAGATGTATTAATATGAATGCAGCTGGACAGAGGTGGTGTGTGTCTGTCTGGAGTTACTTTGTCTCCTTTGACTCCATTGGTACCAGGAGAACCCTACAAAACACAAGATCCATCTTTATGATTTAGATCAAACTAAAAAGAGTAATCAGCTGCTAACAGTGCTCTGTAATCAAAGGAGGAACTTACTGCCTCTCCAGGAGGTCCAGAAGGACCAGGAGATCCAGGATTTCCTGCTCGACCAGCAAACCCCTGAAGGCCCTGAAACAGAAACACAAGAGTTATAAATCCAGCCAGAGGGATGTCAGACAAGACAAAACAAGCTGTTTTCTCCTCAGCTCCACAGACCTGCTCCCCTGGGGGTCCAGGAGGTCCAGGTTGTCCGTTTTCTCCTCTAACACCTGGCAGTCCAGAGTCCCCTGACTTTCCTTGTGGCCCTGGAGGACCGGCTGGGCCAGGAAGCCCCGGATCTCCCTGAAACAAAGTCAGAGATTTAATCCTGGGCTGCATCTGTAAGCTGCAGTATCAGAGTGAAGAGATAAAACCAGTGATAATCCTCTGCTGCAACACGCTGCTGCTGCTCACCTTCAGACCTGGAGGTCCAACACGACCAGGCGGACCCAGCAGGCCTAGTCCTTTCTCTCCCTGCATCAAAGAATCTCCACTTACTGTTAAAGTGAACGACTTGAATTCAAGTGATTTAATGAATGAAGTCACACCTTACCTTATCTCCTTTAGAACCAGGATTTCCCTGTGGACCCTGCATGAACAATAAAGAAGTTTGTACAAAAAATACAAATGCTGAATGAAGCTAGGAATGAAGAGCTGGGATTTCGTTTAGGAAAATTTTAGTTTAGCAGTTTTTTCTGTTAAGCTCTGGTCATGTTTTAAAAAGATATAAGGAATAAAATGTGCAGCTGTCAGTGAAAGGGTTAAAGTCTGATAGAGGGAATAATAATCAGAAAGTTCTAAATCTTATATTCGAATGATTAATTGGCTAATGTTACTATAAAACACATCATTATTTATTTATATTTATTTGTGTAATTGTGTTACAATACAGCAATGATAAAACTGAAAGGGCACTGTCCACCTGAAGTACAGCGTATACAGTAGATACTCCACCACAAGGCAGAGGACGTGTAAAGGTTTCAGTGCAGCAGTTTTTAGAGGAAGGTGCTAATCCTGCTCCAGATGTAGAGCTATTAGAAATGTGGAAGTAGGTGTATCAGATATGATACTGTTGCCATTATAATGGTAATAAAGCTACAGTAAATAACCATATACACCTATCTCACTTTTTTCTCAGTATAACCCTGTAACATTAGAAATCCTTTTGAGGATTAATACACTAATTCTCATTCAATTCAATATTTTCATCTTTATAACTGTAGAAACCATCACCAGTTCAATTGAACATAACATAAATCTTCACACACAAAACATTCAGCACAGAAACACACACTTTTGGCCTTCTTCTTCCGGCTTCTGTTGAGAGCGGTCGCACTGTTCCTTCTCTCCCTTGTGTGTTCCTCCTGCAGCTGATTTGTCTTCTGAGCATTTTCCTCATTCCTTCTGGTTAAATATTTTTATTTTTCTTGATATGGCTTTGGTTTGCTGGCTTCCCAACAAAATGGATTATATTTTTTACACTCTCAAAACGGAGGAGGGGACTCCGCGGCTGACTGAGACAAGAGCTGTGGGGTTCGTAATGGATCAGATTGCGGGTCCTGCAAGTCTGTCTCTGGAGGTCTACAATTTTGGATTAATGATGATCGGGTGCACGCTCATTGGAATCTGCATGGACCTGGTTTATCGGAAAACAACGGAGCTAACAGGTGCAATTGACAGGATTCCTGTGCTTCAAAGGGGGCTGATGCGTGCTTTGAACACTGAAACACTCGCGAGGACTGAGTTGTCTCGTAGGACTGTCTGCGAACGAACTCTGGCGCGGAGTGAATTACGATCGATGTGTCGAACTACACGGATCAGATGGGACTGGCCAGGTTTTCAAATTTGGACGGGATGAAGCCAGTGACGGACATTTAAGGCAGCTGTAACAAACAGGACTGCCTGCTCCAAACACATTCTGTTATCTTATCTGGTGACCCTGAAAACATTCTCCTACTCAACAGAGTGAATGAAGCGACTGCTCAGCCCCCCCCTTCTCTACGCTCTCTCACCCTATCTCGCCTCCCCCCCCCTCTACTGGGAGTGAAGGTCGGTCAGCTGTGCCGTGTCCTTGCTGCTGGTGGAGATCCTGACCCCCCCACCCTCCTTGATGTGTTTATCGGTTGTTGTGACTGTGTGTAAAATGCTACTCCCTCCCTCCATTTTGTTTACATTTTCTTCTGCTCCCATCTTTATTTTTTTTGCCCAAATATTGTATTGAAGTTGTCCCAATATTTCTGCCCAAGACTTTAGTTCCTTACACAAGCCAATGTCCCACTTTATCTCATAATTTACAATGCAGGTCCCCTGATGGTACCCCAAATCTTGAAGTTTGCCCCAATATTTCTCTTTGCCCAAGCCCAAGTAAATGTCCCACTTTAACTCATAATTTACAATGTAGGTCCCCTGATGGTACCCCAAATCTTGCCCAAGCCTGAGTAAATGTCCCACTTTAAGTCAAAATTTACAATGTAGGTCCCCTGATGGTACCCCAAATCTTGCCCAAATATTGTATCTGGCTCCCATCTTTATTTTTGGTCCAAATATTGTATTGAAGTTGCCCCAATATTTCTGCCCAAGACTTTAGTTCCTTACACAAGTCAATGTCCCACTATATCTCATAATTTACAATGTAGATCCCCTGAAGGTACCCCAAATCTTACCCAAATATTGTATCTGGTACCCCCAAATCTCTGTTTTGTTTTTATTTTCAATGTATCTCATCATTTACAATGTACGTAGCTCCCCTGATGGTACCCCAAATCTTGCCCAAATATTGTATCTGGTACCCCCAAATCTCTGCTTTGGTTTGTTTTTTATTTTCAATGTATCTCATCATTTACATTGTACGTAGATCCCCTGAAGGTACCCCAAATCTTGCCCAAATTTTGTATCTGGTACCCCCAAATCTCTGTTTTGTTTTTTATTTTCAATGTTTTCTCTGTTTTGTTTTTTTTTTTTGTTTATATTGTCAAGCGCTTTGTGATGTATATCTGTGAAAGGCGCTATATAAATAAACTTTACTTACTTACTTACTTACTTTTGGTAAAAAAAATTAAAAAAAACCTCTGATTACTCACATCCTCTCCAGACTCTCCTGGTTCACCAGTCACTCCCTGATTGGATAAACACATTGTGATCACGCTGTTATATAAACATTATTTACACTTCAGTCTGTAATCACTCACTCTTTCTCCTTTGATGCCAGCAGGACCTTTGTCGCCCTTGTTACCCTGAATGACAGTTATAAATGTCAAACTTTTAAATGCTTGGTTTGCCTCATGAGGATGCAGTGAGCCTGCTGATTGGCCCAGCTCACCTTTTCTCCAGGTGGGCCTTGCTCTCCAGCTGTACCTGGTAGCGTGACACCAGGTGGACCCTGCATCAGGAAGGATCAGATATCAGCTGCAGTGAGCGACTGATTAAAGAAACAGCCTGATGTCAACAGTGACTCACCATCCCTCCTTTAGGTCCAGGGGGTCCAGCCACAGCCTGGAAGAGAGCAGAGAAATATAGAAAATAATGGCTATTACCTTTGGAGATTAATAAGTGTTATTGTTAATGAAAAGTAAATGCAGACTTAAAAGCACAGAGCGACTCAACATTATTTTCTCAAGAGCTTAAACATTAAAAGGCTTTTTGTCTTCAAGGACGGTCAATAAATGTGCTCTCATGACTCATTCATGGCACTACACCGAGCCACAGAATTAGATAAAGTGCTGCTTTTCAGCCAGAATTCTTCCTGTAAAAGTCTTCTGTAAATAATGGCTATAATATCTTAAGTTCCTGTCCTCAACAATGTCTGAGAGATGTACTTGGCTGTAAGGGTTCACTGATAGGATCTCATGATCTTCTAAAAAAAAAAAAAAACCTCAATAAACATTCATCTATTCACAGCAGAAACAGCTTGAATCTGTATTAAATACAGACGTCAGTTCATTATTGGTTGTACATTTATGATATAAAGCCATGTTGTATTGAAAGCCTAAAGTTGTCAGAGATATAAGAGGGTATCATCTGTCACAAATGCTAATGAGCTGTCCAAATAAACCCCGCCCCCCACGTGTCAAAACTCCGCCCCCTGTCAAAATAAGCCCCGCCCCCACGTGTCAAAATCCCGTCCCTGTCAAAAATAAGCCCCGCCCCCACGTGTCAAAACCCCGCCCATGTCAAAATAAGCCCCGCCCCCNCCCGCCCCCTCCCACGTGTCAAAATATGTCACAGCCCACCGGAAATATGCCACCGGAAATACGTAGCCGGAAATACGTCACCGGAAGCGGATGTTTGAACTCGGAAGGCAAGATCACGTGATGGGGCTAGCAGCTAATGGTGAAGCTAACAGGTATCTGCCCATCTACTGCTCCTGATGGTGGATGTCATGTACTGCAAGCTAAATTGAAAAGCTAGCGAGTTACCAACGCTGAAACTAGCTTAAAGGTTTTTGCTATTAGACAGGGCATGCATTTCTCATGTACTGCAGGCTAAATTGAAAAGCTAGCAGCTTACCAACGCTGAAACTAGCTTAAAGGTTTTGCAGGACACATACAGGCGACAACATGTCAGAACATGCCCAAACATGCCCAGACATGATCCCCTCACCTGGTTGGCCCCTGCTTCCTATTGGATGGCTCAGCAAATTTGAATACACCGCCCCCATCCTTCTACTCTTATATAAGGCAGGGGAGAAATCAGTCACCATTCCCACTTTTATCGCGAGGCCAGGCTGCATCAGGATCCACTGAAGACGCTCTAATTCTCTGACGCCGGGAACAAAGCTGCAGTATTCTGACTGGAACTGAAGAAACCTTTCATTGCAAAGGGGTACTGGTGAGTAAAATTGTTCTTATTTCACATGAGGGTAGGGTAGGGTGTAAACGCCTCGTGATTGCAACTTTTCTATCTTCATTTCAGATCCGTCCGGCTGCCTTCAGGAAACTCTCCTTGGCCTCTCGGTCAGGTCAAATAACTGTGCGTGTACTGACTATCTCCTTGGATGACAACCTGGTATGATACTTTCTAACATATTGTAGAATTATAGAGAGTCATTGGAATATGAGTGCTTCATACTCATTTGGTGCATTTCTATATCCTTGAGAACCTCTGGGCTTCAGTATTCTGACTGGAACTGAAGAAGAAACCTTTTATTGCAAAGTACTGGTGAGTAAAATTGTTCTTATTTCACACGAGGGAGTAGAATTATGAGAGTTATTGGAATATGAGTGTTTCATACTCATTTGGTGCATTTCTATATCCTAGAGAACCTCTGGTGAGCTGTGATGCAAAGCGTGGGAGTGAACATATGAGAGAGGTTACCCCACTGGACATCGCCTCCACGAAGCAGCACCAGCTCACAATCCACAAGTCGGCTTCAGTAGGATCTCTGTTACCAATGACTGATTAATCATGTCTCAATGTAAGACCGCTCTTGAAACTCTTCGTGAAGCTGTAGCTTGTCTGGCTGGCTTAGTTACATCTCAATCTCTGGTTCACCAGTCAGGTTCGGCAAGTGAAACTGCAGAGCAGCTTACACCAGTTAGGACCCCTGAAAATGTGATTCTTCAGCGGATTGATGACACTTTAACACTGTTAAATGAGCTGTCCTCAACACCTTTACAATGCAGTGTTGAAAATCCTTCACCAGAGGTGTCTCAGTCCGTGCTTGAAACTCTTCGTGAAGCTGTAGCTTGTCTGGCTGGCTTAGTTACATCTCAGTCTTTGGTTCAGCAGTCAGGTTCGGCAAGTGAAACTGCAGAGCAGCTTACACCAGTTAGGACCCCTGAAAATGTGATTCTTCAGCGGATTGAAGATGCTTTAACACTGTTAAATGAGTTGTTCTCAACACCCATTCATTTGCAAACGACCCCACCAGTCAGGCAGCAGAGAGAAGTGTCAGAAGAACCTCCAGAATCTGTATTGCACCCACAAAATCATGCTAATCAAATACCCAGTCACCCCTTACATCAGCAGGTGGATCCATCAGAAATAGATAGTGATAATCTATCTCAACATGTGCCGGATGCACTTTCAGAGCCATTGTCCATACACCAGAATGAGCCCACTTCTGCTTCCCTTCAGACCGGGGGTCAAAATGTACCATTAGAGCAGCCTAGTACCAGTCGTGACAGCCACCCCCGTATCATAGAGCGGGCTAATTTTAATAATCATGAAATAAGACAAACATTAGTCTTACCCCAGAACCCCCGCCCCAGCTTGGCAGATTTCCATACAGATGTAATGAACACACTCAGAGGGTTGTCTGATAGAGTCTCTGCCATGGTTGACAGGAATGATATTGTTCAGATAGAGCTGAATGTCCCTGGCAGCGCCAATCAACACCATGTGACATTTAGAGTTGACGATGAGGGTGGAAATATCATACGGGAGTTTGAAACATTTTTAGATAACCTGGTACAGTCCAATGCTGAAATAGCTTCTACCGAGCATTTAGAATTCATTGTTCAGACAATTCAAGATCCTCGTGGTGGTGGTAGAAAGCGCAAAGCTGAAAAGACTTTGGATTGTGAGCTGATACGAAAGAAAAGACAGCATCTCTATATTATAGGGGCTAGAGATGATCAGCTATGCTTTGCAATAAGTTTGGCGTGTGTCACAGATCCTAAAGTCACCTACAACGAGGCTCAGCTACGGGGTGCGGATCTGCAGCGCCGTGCTGGTTTGTCAGAACACACTGCTGTGACATTCTCAGATATACATAAATTTGAGGAAATCTTACAGCGCAAAATCGTTGTTTTTCACAGATCCGAAGGAGACAGGGTTCTTTGTAAATTTGAAACAGATTTTTCAGACCGAAGCAGGACAGTCTTTTCTCCTGCTCTTTCAGCAACATTATTATGGGATAAAAAATCTCAAGGGTTTCTTCGGGTCTGATTACATTTGCGACTTCTGTTTTTCTCCCATTAAGCATAGATATTCACATTATTGTGAAGGGTCGTGTGCAGTGTGCACGGACCCAACATGCAGGCAGGGGGCTCCAGCACCACTTAGGTGCAATGATTGTAACAGAGTCTGTCACAATCAGTCATGTTTTGACAGACATAAAGTGGTTGAGAAAAAACCCAGGACGAAGGTGCAGAGCAGTATTTGTGACCGTGTTAAGAAATGTAGCAAGTGTGAACAAAATTACACTCGGAGCTTAACCATAGGGAACCCCCACGTCTGTTGGGGTGTGAAATGCAAGATTTGCGGGGTTAAGTTCCCTGATAACTCAGCATGTGGAGAACATAAATGCTACATTCCAACCTGTGATGTTGATGAGAAATTAGATGAGAAAATAATCTATTATGATGTTGAAACCTATGTAGCCGGTGAAGACAAGCATATTCCTTTTCTGATATGTTTTAAAACTTGCACAGGACGCGAATGGTCAGCTTACGGTCCAAACTGCATGCGCGATTTCATTCTTGAAATCAGGAGACTTGCTTTTAAGAACTCCACATTGGTAGCACACAACGCGAGAGGATTTGATTCTTATCTTGTCTTGAATGCTATGGCCGAGTTAGGAGTAAAACCACAGATCATTATGCAGGGTTGTAAAATTCTCTGTTTCAGTGACCCAGATTACAATCTCAGGTTCATTGACAGTCTTTCCTTCCTTGGCATGAAGCTCAGCAAAATGCCTACCACACTGGGATTTGAAGATCACGCGAAAGGTTACTTCCCTCATAAATTCTCGGCTTTAAAAAATTTAGACTATGTCGGCGTCTTCCCACCACCCTGTTATTACGGGGTTGATAAAATGTCCCATCCCGAGCAGGAGAAATTCTACTCCTGGTTCAATGTTGCTAGTAAGGGGGTATTTGACTTTAAAAAGGAGGCCCTCTTTTACTGTAGGAATGATGTCGAGATCCTGCTTCAAGGATGCAGAAGGTTCCGTGAGGAATTTTTCACAGATTCCCAGGTCGACCCCTTCAGCCGCATCACCATTGCTAGTGCATGCATGAAAGTCTTTCAGAGTAACCACCTGAAACCAGACACATTAGCCATTCCATCACCGACAGACTATACCAATCAAACCAAATGCTTATCTTCAGCTTCAATCATGTGGTTGGAATATGAGGCCCACACTCGAAACCTTAATATTCAACACGCTTTGAACGGGGGCGAGAAAAAGATTGGACCATACTTTCTTGATGGGTATGTGGATGTATCAGGTAGCAAAATAGGGCTAGAGTTCTATGGTTGTGAAACGCATGGATGTAGGTCCTGTCGGCTTCTCACTGCTGTCAGTCCTCTATCCCGCGTTTCATATGGAGAGCTTTACGCAGCAACAATGGAAAGGAAACGCGTCTTACACACAGAGTATGGCATCCGTGTAGAAGCCATTTGGGAGCATGAGTGGAATGAGATGATGAAAACTAACCCTGATTTGAAACAGTTTTTGCTGACTTATCAGGCCCCAGAGCCGCTAGCTCCCCGTGAGGCGCTCTTTGGAGGCAGGACATGTGCGGTTAGATTAAGGTACTCGGCTGCTCCTGACGAGTATGTGGAATATCAAGATGTGTGTAGTCTCTACCCATTTGTACAAAAAACAAAAGACTTCCCTCTAGGCCACCCCGTCATAATAAGGGAGAACTTTAAAGATCCCCGTGATTATTACGGCTTTATCAAAGCTGTCATTTCACCACCAAGAGGTCTTTTCTTTCCTATTTTACCATTCAGAACTGAACAGGGGAAACTGGTTTTCACCCTCTGTCGCACATGCGCACAGGAAAACAACCAAGACGACAGCTGCGGACACAGTGACTCAGAGCGTGCCTTGACAGGAGTTTGGGTGTCTGAAGAGGTTAAAGAAGCTCTAGAGTATGGGTACACGATAGATCAAATGATAGAAGTCTGGCATTTTGAGGAAAGCAGTGACAAAATATTTTCTGATTACATCTGCTCATTCTTAAAGAAAAAGCAGGAAGCTTCAGGATACCCTGAGAGTGTGCGAAATGAGGAGGATAAGTTGAAATACATCCGTGAATGCATGGAAAAACAGGGAGTGGAGTTAGATCCCTCCAAAATACAGGTGAACCCTGCCAAAAGACAAGTTGCTAAAATTTGTTTAAATTCTCTCTGGGGGAAATTTGCTCAGAAAAATGATCAGACACAGACAACCCTCATCAGTCAGCCGGACGAGTTTTTCAACTTCATGTTTTCAGGGAAATATCACATCACGTACTTTAGCTTCCTGAACCCTGAAATGGCCATGATTCAGTGGAAGTACAACAAAAAATGCATCACACCTCCTAACAAAACTACAAATGTGTTCATTGCAGCATTTACAACAGCCTATGCGCGATTAGAGTTGCTGAAATACATACACCAGCTCCAAAACAGAGTTCTTTACATGGACACTGACAGTGTAATTTACATTGTCAGAAAGGGTGAGGCAGCTCTAAAGACAGGTAGCTACTTGGGGGAGTTAACAAACGAGCTACCACCAGGTGACTCAATTCAAGAGTTTGTAGCTGCAGGGCCCAAAAGCTATGCGTATCAGACTAGACACAGCAAGAAGGTAGTGTTAAAAGCAAAGGGAATAACCCAGACTCTAGAAAGTTGTGAAAGGGTGAACTTTCAGACAATGACGCACCTTGTGGAGGGGTACCTGTCAGGTGAGAGGGGGGGTGTGATTGAAGCCCCCCAGCATTCTATCAAACGAGATAAAAACGGATTCCACCTGAGGAATCAGACATTTAAAAAGACGTTTAGGGTCGTGTATGACAAGCGAAGGCTGTTTCCTGACGGGACCACATTTCCGTTTGGGTATTGAGAATGCAGAACCAGTGTGAACTTGAAGAAATTCACTTTGACCCAAGATTTAAGAGCCCCTTCTCATGCTTAGTGGTAGGACCAAGTGGAAGTGGAAAGACTTTTTTTGTAAAAAATGTTTTGGAAAACTGTATGCATGTGATGGATTTTGCACCAGAAAATATTGTTTGGATCTACACTTCCTTTCAACCAATATATCGTGAACTGCAGAAGAAGAATAAAGAAATACAATTTGTTGACGGATTGCCTCATTCCTTCGATGATGACATTTTATTCCCACCTGAAAAGACCCATTTAATTATCCTGGATGATGTTAAGGTGCAAGCTACCGAGCACCTCGAGGTTGCCAAGATATTCACTCAATATAGACATAATAGAAATATGAGCGTTATGATGCTAACCCAGAACCTCTTCCATCAAGGAAAGCACAGCAGGACCATAAGTCTGAACAGCAACTACATGGTATTATTCAAAAACCCCAGAGATAGACTGCAGATTGGAATTTTATCAAGACAAATTTTTCCATCTCAAAAAGCCTTTTTCCTGGAGAGTTTTGAAGATGCCACAAGCCAACCTCATGGTTATTTATGCGTGGATCTTACACCATCATGCCCAGAACAGTACAGACTTCGGACAGGTGTACTGCCAGGTCAGTGGCCCGCTGTCTACATTGCTAAGAACAAGTAATCGTTATGTCGGCACGTATAAAGAGAAATGCGCCTCTACTGGGAGCGCTTTTTCACTCCACACCACGGAAGCACAAAGATATTCTGGCTCATTGCTCACCTGACTTTCTACAAACTCTTTGTGAGATTTCTTTAAACGTGCTAAAGGGTAACGTTAAGCTCTCATCATCTCAATACAACAGACTCAAGAAACATAAAAAAATCCTTAGACTGTTGGCTAACAAGAAGGTGGGGTTAAAGTGTAAACAGAACGCTTTGATAACCCAGACTGGAGGGATTCTCCCCCTAATAACATCTGTAATACCGCTTCTTGGAGAACTGGTTACTGGTTTAATTAGGAGATAGAAGAATGCCACTCAAAACATCACAGAAAATGTTCCTAGTATCACCTCATCAGTTAAAGCGTCTGATGCAGCAACAGGATAACCATATATCTATTCGTCAGAAAGCTCAAGATGACACAGATGCCGATATGCGCACCTTATTAGAAGACCCCGGGGGGACAGCGTTTGATAAAATTAAGAAATACCACGCTTTACTTCAGAGACATTTAACCCTGCTTAAACAGGGTCAGAATGAAGAGCCCCGTATTACTCTAGCTCTCCAGAGAGATCACGTGAGTGAGAACCCAATAAAGGATAGCGAAATCATCAGCGAACGAGACAACGGAATATCAGTGGGTACTGACCCTCCTGTCATTACCATTTCTAAATCAGATACTGAGAATATTGCTGATGAAAGACCCGCCAAGAGTTCAAAGAGTAAAAGAAATTTTGTGAAATTATCACCAGTCTGGCCAGAGAAGGGTGGACCAGTGCGCAGAAAACGAAGAAAGGCTATCTTGCTATCCCCTATATGGGCCAGAGCTGAAGAGACTTTCGGTAAAAAGACTCTACGGAGGGCAACGCAGCCCCCCAAATGGCTCACATTTCCCTCTTAGTGTGAAGGTTTACAACATGTAATCTGATTCTTTCTTCAATAAAAATGTTTATTTGAGTTATTTTACATGAACAGTTTTTTTTTTAATTCACCACATATCCTGATGAAAACTCAGAGACATCATAACATTTCAAAACCTGTAGCAATCTTTAAACATCTCCCGAGAACAGGCTCTATGCATAAAGAAAGCAGTTTTATGCCTCACAAAACATTTCTGATATTTCTCAACAAAGTTATACACCATCGCATCATTCAATTCAACATCCCCACTATATTTTGATAGAACCTGCCTCATCAAAAAACCACATGCTCTATGACACAGATAAAAAATACAGTGATGACCACACACAGATGACTGGTAACTCTGAAATTGTTGGTCATGATACATTATCATGTTGGATCGTTCTTTCACAAAATCGCAAATGGATGATGGGTAGTAACCAAAATCTGGGGCGTAACCATAGGAGTCAAAAAATGTTGCTTTCCCGTCCTCTTCTAGCGTCAGGGCCAACCAATGCTCCCCAGGCATGTGAGACGGATGGGTATTTACGATAAAATAGGCAGGTCGTGGAAAGGTGTGTGTCATCAGCTCCAGCTGGTCACTTGCAAATACACCGCAAAATATCCCTCCAAGCAGGTGCCCAAGCACAGTCTGAATTTCGTGATTATTCATATTTATGAGCTAATAATAATCGACTAAGACCCGTCTTTTCGAGTCTATCTCCAGAATGGAATCATAACAGGCATAGACAATAAGCGTAGTGGTGTGAGGTAGTGGGGTTCTAAACCTCATTTCAAGCCTAATGTTTCCGCTCCGAACAGGTGATAATGCTTCAGTCTCCGCACATGGATCGAGAGTAAAAGCAAACAACGCGTATCCTTCATTAAAATCGTCCCTGGTTATGCTTAGAGGAAGGTCTTTTAAATGCCTCCCTGTCGATGTAAACAGGCTGTAATATTCTCTTACAGAATTACCCTGGTTAAAGTTCGGCTGAAAAGCCTTTGCAGGAATCTGTCTGCCATCTTTGCATAATGCTAGGTATTCCATGTCATAATGCTTAAAACAGAATGGATTCAGATCACGAGCTCCTGTAAAAGCTTGATGGTTTACCATGGTAATAACCACCTGTTTAGGGGTCACACCGAGGAAGAGATTCTCTTGGCTGCATATTCGAGAGTGTTCAGGGATGGAGTATGTTTTTACATTCACTCGAGACACTGGATAAAGAGCATTCCCCTTTAATAGCGCTGTTTCATGTCCAAGACGAACCGCTGGAGAAACAGTCACTTTTTTTACAAAGAGAGCAGCTCCTAAAATCCATAGTTTGAATGTAGAATTGGCAGTGCCCATGAGGCAGAAAGCATCGCTTGCCCGAGTTAACTTAATTCTTATATCGACAGAATTCAAGAGCAGTCTTTCACAGAATAAGATATCTGCATGAAGCGGTCCTAGCAGATGCACCTCTCTTGATTGGGCTGTAAACAAGGCCCGTTGATTTAATCCGTCGTTTGGACCATCACTGGTGTCTATAGAGTCCATCTCACCAGATGTATCTTTATAAAACAGTCCTGAGCTAAATTGACTTTTGAGAGACTGGGCAGAGTAATTTAGTAATGTCTCAATCATCGCCCTGTATGGATGGGTTGCACTGGATTGCGAGATTAGTCGGTCGCCCAGGGTTACATCACATTGAGAGAAAATTGTGTTCAGCGGGTAGTTAATTAGTCCCACCTCAGCATCCCGTGCGATTGGAGAGCCATCAGCATTAGTAATTTTTAGTCTAAGATGGACCAGCATGTCATTTAAATCTGTGTAGGCCTCACCACCCCCAGGTAAAAAGAATTCTATAGGCCCACCATCTGTAATGGCTGAGAGGGGGGAAATTTCTGTATATATCTTCTCCTCTATTGATAGCTGAGTCATAGGAGCTGAAAACAGGTCAAGTTCCCTTAGCGTGCATTCAGCGGATTTTGCGTGTAAAAGAGGCATTCTTCAATTTGGTTAAAATATGTCAGAGCCGCTGTCCGACTTCCTTCCCCTTTGCCTACTGAAACCGAGTGCCCTCTTTTTCCTTGTTCTGGCTTGTTTTCTAGCTGTCCACACGCGCTCACCCGGCGGCCTCTTTCTTGCTCGTCGTGATAATATCATAATTCCGGAACCCTCCTGAGGATCGGAATTCTGGGAGGTGATTTTGCTGACAGCCTTACTGATTACATCGGAAGCTATATTTGTTGCTGCAGCTTTAAGATGCGGTTTAACGAGTGAAACTCCTTTCTTAACAAAGGGTGATATGAAGCGGAAGAGCCGAGCAAAGACGGAACCAAAGCCGCGCCCATACATGACGGCCTGACCAGAGAAGCCTGGTAGTTCCCCGCCTGTCTGGTTCACATAATATTGCACAAAGCGAGTTGGTTCTTCTGTATGTGTTAGGTACGCCATCTCCCCCTTTCCCCAGAAGCTGTAACTGGTTTAAAGTGGAGCTTCACAATCGTCTTTCCGTACACAAAGTCCACGCACCTGTTCCGATCAGATTTAATCTGTATGCAGATGGTTTTAATGTAGCTTTTGGAAATCGGAACGTAATGAATTGTGTTATATCTTATTCCTATGATGTCACCAAATTTACCCTTCACGCTCACCACACCTAGCAGAGGCGAGTAGCTATCACCAACGGTCTGAAACTGAATGATGTCAGTGTAGACAAACAGATTATATACACCTGTGCCAAAATCCGAGGGGTGTGGTGCCGATCTGTTAGAGACGGTCCACCACTCACCAGCGTTCAGTCCAAGTATGTAGGCCAGAGGTGGAGATGTTAGAATTTTATGCTGGCCATCCCCTTTAAACTCGAACTTCTTGGAAATGTTATTATATGACAGATCAATGCTCCGATTATATTTCTTGAGAGCTGGAACTATAACATCGGAAAGGTCTTGAGGTTTCTCAAAATACCCCCCTCTGCAGAACTTTACACTGTACTCCACATTGCGCTCGGGTCCATCTCCACCGTCCTCTTCATATACAGTGTTCTTTAACTGAAAATATGAATTTAGGTCCGGCAGATTGTACCATGTGTGGGGATACACAATCTCGCATAAACCAACGACCCAGTCGCCACTCAACTCGATAGCTTTTGCCAAGTCTGTAGTGTAATCCGAACTCGTGTTATTTTTAAATACATGCCCGCTGGCATTGGAGGGAAGAGTCACGTAGAAGCCCTCATCACCCATCATGAGTGGGTGACTTTTTAACAGAAAAGTTATCTGATGGCTGTGGTGTGAATAGCACACTGTTACGGATCAGTCAGTAGAACCAGGCTTTATAGTGCTGTTGTGACATCACCTTGTCACTCAAAATGGGAGGATGGTGTTATAATTATTTTATGTTCTGAACATCCGAGGCTCTGATCCAACTGTTGAATTTGTCAGGCCAGTTCCTCCATCTTACAAAAACCTGTTCCTCCCCATTGACTCTCCGCCGCTTTAAAATCTTATCCACATGATATATTTTTTCACTCCCAACTTTCACTTTCTGTAGCTCTGTTTCATAAAAAGAACCCTCTATAGGCTCTCGATCATAATCTATCAGTTTGTACACAGGCGGGTAACGATGTATGCAGCGATCGATTGCAAACAGCTCATCAGTGAAGCTCTTCTCATATTTCTTATCAAACACTCCACGCAGCTTTGAGATTCTAACTAGATCTCCCTTCTTAAACTTCATTTTTGTCATGCTAGATTCTTTTGCAGAGGCATCCCCATAGAGGTTGTGTAGTACTTGCAATGTGTTCTCCGATGTCACCTGCATAGGGCTCATCTTAATGCTTGAATGGAAGCTGTGGTTGTAACTTTCCACAAGTTTTTGAAGAACATCAATGTATCGGTGGGTGTTATTGGCTGTGAAATATCTCCACATTCTACCTTTCAAACTGCGATTAAACCTCTCTACAACAGACGCTTTCAGATCACTAGCGGTACTAAAGTGAGCAATACCATATTTAGCCATTAACGTCTTAAACTTCGTATTATAAAATTCTTTGCCAGCATCCGTTTGCAGCTTTCGGGGAATCTTTTGACACATGGGTGGGCGGTGCTTAATTTGACCAGGGGGCGGGGTTTCGACACGTGGGGGGCGGTGCTTATTTTGACAGGGGGCGGGGTTTTGACACGTGGGGGCGGGGCTTACTTTGACAGGGGTGGAGTTTTGTCACGTGGGGGCGGGGCTTATTTTGACAGGGGCGGGGTTTCGACACGTGGGGGCGGGGCTTATTTTGACAGCTCATTAGCATTTTTGACAGATGATACCCTCTTATATCTCTGTTGTCTACATTTAAAGTTTTGTATTTTTTAAACTCACATTTCCCAGATAAAAACAATTACTTAGGTCCTTAAAAATAAAAACTATCCCATTTATGTAAGTTTGATCCTCTAACTTTATGCTAAAGCATCGATCCTAAAACTTCAGCACATCTTTCTTTTTTGAATTTCTCTCAAATTTCTTATCTGAAATATAAATGTTTAAGTATCCTATCACTGACATGATCTGCTTCCTTGAGACATTCGTTTGAATTCAGGTCTGGGCTTTAAATTCCAGTCACTAAAGGACTTTACAAAGTTTGTGTGAAAGTTTTTGTTGGACTTTGTAAGGTCATTTGTAGGTTAAAACTGTGAAACTTCTACATTAAATAAAGCTTAAATTGTAACTATACAACAAAATTGTTTTAGGTGTATTTGTTGAATACTTACTGAGCTGATGATTTTTTAAATGCTTTTATAAAAATGTATTTTCCATTTGCAAGTTTTATTCAAAGGCATGGAAATGTTATTATATTGTGTATTATCATGGTTTTTACTTGCACAACTACTTTTATTGTTAAACACTTTTTGTAAACACAAACTGCTTTAAACATAAAGATGATTTACTTTGTTTTGTTAGCAGGATCTGTCAAATTGTGTTCATGTTAAAACAAATCACTTTATTTTCATTTTCCAACCATAAAACCTAATAAATGAGACAGAGTTATTGTTATTTACTATTACTACTACTATTTAATTAATTTAAATAATAACTCTCCCAAAATGTATTTTTCTTTGTTATTGTGAAATTTTAAAAATGTTAAGAAAATAATTTTAAATAGAACATTTTTTGATTTAACCCTTTTTAGAGCAGGTGGCCATATTTGATCACTTGTGCATTGTGAGGTTTTAAAGTGACTTGTGAACATTTTATTAACACTGAAGGTTTAAAACACACTATTAGCAGCTAAGGATAAGATTATAAATGTTAAGTTAACACTAGTAGAAAACAAGATGAGATTAAAATATGTGGGTCAGGAATGGAACTGTTAGCATGATCAAATGCAACGACGTAGCAAAAGGATGAAAATACATGAAGGAAGCAGTCCTTTAACCATGGCAACCAGACCTATGATAATGCAGGGGGTCCAGAGCTGGCAGTGGGGGAAGGTGGAGGGGCCTCGCTCTGGGTTGCAGCTGTTTAATGCGACTGGTCTCCATTGCTCCTGGTTCAGTAGTGAAATGTGAGCCTGCCTCCTGAACAGGGTGATATTTTCACCCACAGACCTCCCGATCAATCAAACAATTTTCCTGAGTTTTCTTCAGCACGGTTGGTTAAATTTCCTTAACACTGAGAGAAGCGGTTTTAGATCAAACAGGCCAGATGGTGCGCTTTCAATTTTGATTTGCAGCCTAACTTTTACAAAACAGCTTTAAAAGCTTTTTGAAAAAAGTTTTAAAAAATAACATTAATAAGGTTTTATAAAACATAAAACAGGTACAAAAAAAATCAATAACTAAAATAAATTACATATAAATAAAAATGACTCAGAAAAATGTCCTTTTAAAAATCCGCAATACCACTCAATTGTTGAAAATGTTAATTTCTAAGTATTTCATTGAGTTAAAGACCATTTCAAGTGAGTGTGTTTAGAATATGAATGTTTTTTAGGGTATAGTTGTTACAGTTTAAGGTATCTCATTAGGAAATAGATATAAATCCGTGTAGTGTAGTGTGTGTGTCTGACAATAAAAGCTGTAGGGGGATGCTGAGCAGATGCACCAGAGTTTCCTGGTCATTTATCAAACTGTTGAACTCCCTGACAGCGTCTCTGTCCGAGGTGCTGAACCTGAGAGCGATAGCGGTGGGAGGGGAGCTCATCCAGACACGTGTCATCACAACTCATGTCAATATCATAAACAGCAGGACAGCTGGTAAATAACAAGATCATCAGGAGGCAAGAAGCACGTTTCTGAGTTATGAAACTAAAGATGCAACAAAGGAGGCTTGAAATGCTGGAACCATTTATCAAACGAAAACAAGGAAACATGCTGATTTTAAAACGGAAGCATTTCATCTCCTCAGTCTCAGGAAATGAGCTGTTAAAAGAGTTTATGCATGCAGTGTTAAACACACACATGCTCCATTTTTTCCTGAAACTTTTTGAAGCATCATTATCATTATCATGATTATCAATCATAAAATAAACATGATAAACAGCTGTATTTTTTTCATTAAAGGGATACTCCACCGCCAAGTTAATTTTTGTCTATTGCCATATTCCTCAGAGTTAGATAAGTGGGCAAAAACTATTTGTAAACAGCCCAGCCGTTTTCCTGATCCGGCAGTACTCTTTTTGCTTTAGCTTAGCGTCAAACACTATAAGTGAATGGTACCAGATAGCATTGCCAGAAAACCGCACGACCCCAAAGACACCTACTTCCATAAACACAAACCAAGCATCATGTCCTTGCGCTGTTCACTGGAGCTGCGCCATTCAGCGGAGGGTTACAGCTGATCTTTGTCATAAAAGTAGTCCCGAGTTAAAAATAGTACATGTAATTCTTTCGTGTTGCTTTTTATTTTCCCTTGCAGTTGATATGTTTACTGAGGTCACTAGGTCGAATTATTATCACCATTTAGTGAGTTTTATGGACGTTTTTTCTGACAATGCTATCTGGTACCATTCACTTACAGTGTTTGACGCTAAGCTAAAGCAAAAAGAGTACTGCCGGATCAGGAAAACGGCTGTGCTGTTTACAAATAGTTTTTTCCCACTTATCTAACTCTGAGGAATATGGCAATAGATAAAAAATAACTTGGCGGTGGAGTATCCCTTTGAGTTTTAAATTGTGCTGATATAAAACTGCTCCGA
This sequence comes from Callopanchax toddi, assembly GCA_006937965.1. Lineage (NCBI taxonomy): Eukaryota > Metazoa > Chordata > Actinopteri > Cyprinodontiformes > Nothobranchiidae > Callopanchax > Callopanchax toddi. The sequence goes on from SSNR01000085.1 coordinate 534,187, forward strand.
CTTAACCACTAGTGATGAAGTCCCGTTGGTTTAGAGCAGTGTTGTTTTTGTCAACGAGGACTAACAAAATTATACCGTTAACACACCTTTTTTAAAGACGTTAACAAGACGCTGACCAGCTAAACATGGCTCTTTAATGACTAAAATGAGACGAGACATCTGAGTTTTTGTTGGCGAGATGAGACGAAAACATTAGTGTGTGGAGTTGTGGAACCGTATTTGGGTGAACTCTTTTTGACAATAATCTTGTGGACTAAATCTCCACCTTTGAGCATCCTCTTACTGTGGTGGGGATGAACCCTTCCATTATTAGTTCTGGGGCGATCACTCTGTTCTGCGTAGCGGTGTGTTCTCTCATCTAATGGATATTTATTCAAAGAATACTTCTCGACAGCTTGTGACAACCCTAATGATTCTATATTGATTCTATAGTGTTCTTATTTAATCAACTCCACGGTGAGTCATTAGCTTCATTTGACTAAAAATGTATCGCTACGTTTGCCTCATTGAACCCACTGATGAGCTCAATGCTAAGCTAATAGGCTTTAAGTCCTGATTAATGATTTTATTCATTAAACAGCGACATGTCTTTGTTATTGTCATGGCTGAATTTTAGACCAATACTTATGGTGTTGATTGAATACTATGGTTTTTGTAGTTTTGTCCATTTTTGATGATTTTCGTTACTTTTCCTGTTTAATGCCAAATTGGCCTATGGTACTTTTGAACTGACCTATAGATTGATGTGAGTGATACTAATTTCCAACTTCTTGACCTAAATTACTATGGATTAATACTTTCTTTGACTAAAACTGGACTAAAACTATCACATACAGTCATGAATAAAATGTGACTAAAACTAATCAGTATTTTAATCCAAAAGACTAAGACTAAAACCAAAGTGGATGCCAAAAACAACAATGGTTTAGAGACCTCTACATACAGAGCACCATGTACCATAAACCAGCTGATACCCTCATACGGTGGTTTAAAGACCTGCACAAATGACCACAATGTCCTAAATGTACTTAAAAAAATTATTTATGAATATTAATTCAAGAGGGGACATGTTTCAGGGGTAGGCAACCCTGGTCCTCAAGTGCCACTATCCAGCATGTTTTCATTGTTTCGCTGCTTCATCACACTGTTCAGCAGGTCCTCAGGTTCTTTAGAAGCATGTTACTCACCCACTGATTCAAACCATTTGTGTTGGAGCAGTGAAACAATGAAGACATGCTGGATAGTGGCACTCGAGGAGCAGGGTTGCCTACTCCTGTATGAGTTGCAACATGCATTCATGTATTAAAGCTTGTCTTCTTTGTTTTTGTTCTTTATAGTGCAAAGAACTTCTGTAAAATAATCCCTTAACTTTCTTAATGTGTTTGGTCCAAACAGAGGTCAAATATAAAAATATCTTGTATAGTTGTACTGCTGTACAGGATGAAGTCAAATTACTTTAATTTCACATTGATTTTTTCTGTACTTTAAACGATTTAATACATTTATTGGTCTCTTCAATCAAAACTACGTTACAAACAGTTCATCAGTGCCGTGCTCATGGGCTCATTTTAAGGTTTCCTTCCTTCACCAGGTTTCTTTTCCGACAGCATCTTTGTTGTTGGGGCAGCACTAGCTCAGTTGGGAGAGTGGCCGGTCTGGTAACCGGAGGGTCACCGGTTCAATCCCCAGCTCTGGCTGGGTCAGATTGTCGTTGTGTCCTTGGGCAAGACACTTCACCCAACTTGCCTGTGTGAATGTGAGTGTGACTGTGTGTGAATGTTGGTGGTGGTCAGAAGGGCCGATGGCGCAGAATGGCAGCCTCGCTTCTGTCAGTCTGCCCCAGGGCAGCTGTGGCTACAGGCGTTAGTCATAGTTTACCACCACCAGTGAGAATGAGTGTGAATGAATAATGCAACTCTGTAAAGCGTCTTTGAGTGACCTAAAAAGCACTATATAAAACTGATGCATTATTATTATTATTATTATTACCTCACTTATGAACTTCTTGATGTATGTTCTGTTTCATGGATACAGTTAAAAAGCCAGCTTTCTCAATGCATCTTCTGGCGTGAGTTGTATGAGTCGGATGTGCTATTTTGGAATAATTCTCAATTGAATTCAGAGTTGAAACAAAAGCCTTTGGTTTCTTAGTTATATTGGGAACAATGTGCAAATTTTCAGAACTAGAGCTGTAGAATCAAACGGCATCATGTCTCACGTCTCTAATAAACACCATCATTACATTTTCCAGTCATCTAATGAAGTCAGAACAACACGCGCTTCTAAAAACTATGCTAACAGTAACAGAGAGGTTTGTTTTCACTGAAGGCAGCTTGTCTCTGTTAAAAACAACATTCATGCTGGAATAAGAAGCTCAAGCTGATCTCATAAATATTTTCCTACATGTTTGCTAGAAAGCTACTGTATCCCATGTTTGCAGGAAACACTGCGGTTGTGTATTAGTATCCAGAAAACGTTGGAGCTTCTGTATGTATGTCACTAAATCAGACAGCAAACCAGACAGACATGTTGTGTATTCCAAAAAGCAGCGAGCGCTCCAGGCTGTAATGTTTGATAGCTTGTTGTTCAGACATGGAGGAATCTGCTGTGTTGGAGCGAGAGTTGATTGCATGACAGAAGGCAGCAGTTTACCTGATGGTTATGTGGTAACATAAGGGTGATTGATGTCTACTAATACCACCATGAAGTCACACAGATAACAAAACTAAGGATCCTCCTCATGATAATGTGCTTTGGCCTGTGCAGAGTAAAAATCACAAGTGACCTTCTCTGTCATCTTCAGTCTTACTGAGCTGATTAGTCTTAATTGAGATCCTCAGTTGCAGAACCGGCACATGTTTAGTCAAGTCAAGCTTTTCCTTGTTAACAAACATCTGGATTCATTACATTGAGGGCCACTATAGGCAGCAGACAACTGTAGAAAGATTGTTTTTTTTTAAAAGCCCAATTAACATAAAAAACATCACACTTTTAAGTAGCTCAATGTAGCAAAACGCTCCTTGCGGACCTTTATAATGAAGCTTTCTAATCACCTAAATACTCAAGTTTTATTCAGTCAGGGTTATAAAAATACACTCCATGGTCAGGATTTTTAATCATAGTACCCTGGCTTTCTATCATGGTTGAGCCTTGTAGAGCCACTTCTACATATCAAATCACTGTTTGTACAACTTAGTATGAATCATTAATCCATTGATTGTTTATGACGTTCTAAATCAGTGTTACATTAGACTGTTTTCTCTAGCTATTAGTTTCAGTGTTTGCATAATGTGACCTTGACTATCCTCAGCAAACGAGCCTCACAGAGCCATGTCAGTCTTCACCAAAGATGGTGCTTAATGATGGACAAAGCTTCTCTGCTTACTTCTGTTGTTTAACAAGTGAAGCCATGATATTCTGTTTGCAGATGCTACCATGTTGTTTAGTTGGAATCAAAGTCTGACACTAAAAACGACTCATCTGCACAAAATGATGGTGTTTTTTTAACAAGCTATGTGAGTTACATGAGTCAACACCTGGAAAAAATAAATTGCATAAAATGGATGTTCTAGTCAGGACAATTACCATTCTTGGACATGAAGAGGGCTTTAAAACTACACTGCAGCCAGCCACTAGGAGGCTCAGTGTGCCTTTAGTTTTACTCCATCTTGCTGGAGTTGGATGTAACATAATTCCTTTTATAATCATGGTTATTGACTGTGACTTCTGCAGATCTGCTCAGTGTTGTGATTTTTATTTGGATTCCTTTTTTATTTTTATTTTTCTCCCTTCTTTTTTTTTTTACTGTGGATTTGCTTATTGTTGTGAAAAAATTTATACAATATTATTATTTAAAAAATATGAAGACAAACTTGAAATTGTTTATGTTAAAAGCTATTAGTGTTAAATGAAAACAAAACAAGATGCAGTTCCAGCTTCTGTGTCAAATATAGACACACATATATTGCATCAAACACACACACACACAGGTTAAAAGAAAATGGCAATTACCTGACACAAAAAAGACCTGCACAACACACTTAGTTATAATCCGAGGTGGGGGGGGGCTGCTGCGTGTATGTGTGCGTTCTGGTGCAGGAGTGTGTGTGTGTCTGTGAGCATGCTGGAGCAGCAGGTGCGTGTCAACAAGCATCCGGCTATACGACCTCATTCAGCACAACACAACAGGATGTGTGAAGTTTTTAGTGTCTGATGATCGCGGGCTGTGTAAGGGTACTGTGAAAGCACCTGTCCACAAAGGTGCGTTTAGGAAGTGTGATCAGGCATGCACACATGATATCTGGTTCTCCTGTGCACTCATGTGCACCTCTGGTTATAATCATGGATTTATATCTTATGACATCACTTCACTAAGCTAAGTGTGATGCAAGCTAAAAACGACATTCAGCGTTTAAGATGCTATTTTTAAATTCAAGCCTTCTAAATCTAAGCTCTCACTTTTAGATATAGATTCGCCCAGATGTCAACATTTTAATTAATGATAGGAACGTGATGCTAAACGTGTTTTGTTGATGACATCACCTAGTTTTATTCTGTTAACAGGACTTTACTGCACAGTGGTTTACATCACATTATGTTGTAGCTACCAGCAGCTGTTAGCTAAGGCAGCTAATGCTAGGCCTGTTAATATAAAAAGCAATGCATAGCTAGTTTGCTGTCTCTGTGGATTATCCTGCAGTGTTCACACTTTATTTTTCTTTTCTAATCTAGGGCTGTTTATACATGAGGATATGTGTGGTTGCACTGCTCAGTTAAAAATAAAATAGTGCAGTATAGTTAAAAATTCATTAAAATTACTGTGATAAAATAACGAGTGTGTTTTAATTGTAAAATAATCATGATTTGATTTTATATGGATTTTAAAATCCTACAAGTGACCATTGCAGGTAAAGTATGGAAATCCTCCATCCTTTGAAAATCGAGTATTTTTTATGTGAGCAGCAGCGTCTTTAAACAACAAGCAGAGAAAAAGTCAAGCCACAAATCTGCCTTTCAAAGAGCTCATAAATCTTTTTGTGTTTTCTGTCTAAAACAGGTCAATCTGGACTCAAATCTAATAAAAGCAACTGCATTAACTGGATTTTCAGCCAGCGGCTCAGTGGATCCAGCAGACTCTCACCTTCCCTGGAGGGCCGCTGTCTCCCTGCTCCCCCTTTAGTCCAGGCAGTCCCGGAGGTCCGGCGATGCCCTGAGGAGCAAATCACATACGTTATAAACGAGGAGGACTTAATGAAACAGCTGCATGCACGATTGCACGTCAAACAACACACAGCACAGGAAATACTGAGCAATATTCAAACTACCTGCTTTCCTGGTAATCCATGTATTCCTTCTTTCCCGGGAACTCCATCTCTTCCAGGAACCCCGGGTTTACCAGCTTCACCCTGAGGAGCAGCAACATCAGATATTACATGTTTTTTTTAAATGTGTTAATGAGTTACTGCAGAGGCTCCAAATCATACCTAACTGGTTCATATAATGAGTTACATAAAAGAAGAATGTTAGTTTTCCTTCTACTTTTGTTAAGTCTGTTGATTTTTTTCTGAATTATTGCATTCCATACAGTGTGTTTTACTTTCAGTTTGCAAAACCTCCTCTGAGTAATGAGGTTCTGTTTACGTAAGCAGCCAACAGCAGAGCAGACAAAGCAAATGCAGGATAACAACAGTGAAGCTGACATTATGTCGACTACACTTAATAAAAATCAAGGATAATTTTGCTGAACCTACTTCAAAATACTAAATCTAGCTGCTACCTATCAGTCACAGCTTGTTACAGGGGTTCTGGCCTCTTTCTTTAATTACCTTCCTATTTTCAGTAACACTGACATGTCTCACGGGTGAAACTTTTTCTCATTTCCTCACTGTGCTCCAACAGCTGCAGCCAGAATCAAATGAAATACTCACCACCTGCCCCGGCAGCCCTGGGGGGCCCTGTGGACCCTGTAGGGAGAAATAAATACAGAGATATAAAGCAAGATATTTTATTCCACAACAAGAAGACTTCAATGACGGCCATGAAAGAACATGAACAAGGGTTGATGGAGAAGGGAACACATACTACAGCTCCAGGAGGACCCAGGGGTCCCGGCAGACCTGTGCTCCCCTGAGCACCAGGAGGACCCTGAAGACAGCAGACAGGAAGTCAAAAATGACATATTTTAGAGCTGTAATAGCTTTAATAGCTCTGGCCTGTTGCATGATTGGATGTGAAAATTGAAAGACAACCTCAGCTGTCTTACCTGGACACCAACTCCTGGTTCTCCATTATTACCCTGAGACAAAACAAAGCTGCTTTTAGGCTCATCAATGAGAAACTAAATACAGAAAGATGAAGGTGCAGTGAACACACCTTCACACCTGGTGGACCTGGCAGCCCATTAGGACCCATGGGACCCTAATTAAAAAAGAAACGAACTCCATCAATGTTAAATATTTAGCTGTTAATAGTTAATGTGTTTTTTCTTCATGCATGCTGTACTCACAGTCGGCCCCCTCATGCCAGGCTCTCCTGGGTTTCCCTGTGAGCAACATTAAATGCAGTCATGTTATAAAAAGGTTTTACCTGTTTTTACAACACAGATGCTACATGTTAAAGGAACATTTTGCGAAGCTGGGTTGGATTTCTTTCTGAAAGTTAAAAGAGATAAAACCCTCATCAGTCACTCACAGAACTGGACTTTATATTTGGAGTTTTCCACCTGACCAACCAGCTCCAGAATGCAACGGCACCAAGTTAAACCTCACTGAGTCTTTCTTTCTTTGTGTTTTTGAATAAAATTAATAAATGAGAAATCTTAAGATATAAAGGAATGCCAAGCTTGCAGAAAATTCTTGTGAATGTGAAAAAAATGGGCACAGAACTGGTGGCAGCTAGGTATTGGTTCTGAAAGATCTCTGACTTTAATAAACTTTTACTGAAATAACATTAAACTACTCATGAAAGTCCACAAGTCATTACAGTGTGATTGAAGTAGTCAGTCCTTCTGATCAACGTGCTTCTGGTTCTTCAGCAATGAATGAATACATTTCACAGTTATTTAAATATATTTATAAATTTAAAGAATATATAAATACCATGCCTCTGATATAACCATTACTGTGGCATTGGTAATATTATTTAAGCATCAGTAATAATATTTACATTACTGATTTTAAATAGTAGAAATACATCATGTGATGCATTAATAATTGTTGTTTTAATCACATAAAGTGATTATTTGCTAAATGCCATCATACTGTAGAATACTCAGACTGGTCAGTTCTATCACTTTATTCTACCTGTTCTGTGATTTGTTTCATTTAAACCATTAAACTTCACATTAAAAGGGTAACTTTTTCTTATAAGTTTCAGAAAGAAAACGAATAACATCTTTACCAAAATGTGAAACAATTCCTTTAGATAACATATTTATGCACAAATATGTTAAGGCACATTTGAGCACTTAAAAATACAGTGTGTACTATATTTTTGTGCTCATAAACAGAAAACATGGAGGTTCTAATAGTAACTTTGCACACAGACATATGGCTTTATCAGTAGATGTGAGTAAATGAAACAAACATGTAGATATTTTAAACAGAGGGTCAGCAAAGAGACATTTGCATGATAAGATCTAAAACATCATGAGGACGGAGCAGTGAAAAAGCACAGAGGCTCAGCAGCATGCACCTGCAGACTTTTTTTTTGAGTGCCCCACCCATTCATCCCCATGCTCACCTGCAGACAGACACACACACACACACACACAAACACAGATACTCATGGACACACATGCTGGTACACTGGATTCTGCTGAGGGCTCTACCTCAGGATGTTGTCTGAATCTCTTTCATCTCCAACAAATTTATAATGTTGTAAAAACTGTCATACATTTTTAACTTTAAATTCAAACTCCTGAGTTTGACACAAAATGCTTTGGGGACCTCTTCCTGATTGAGGTCTGACTCTTATCCAGGCTGCCAGATTATGTTTTCCAATGCAAATGAATTTGGATTAAAGCAGCTAAATTTGCCTACAAGTTACATTAGAGTGTGTGCATCCTGGTGATAGGTTCTTCTCCTTTTGTTACACTTTACTTGATGTCTAAGCTATAGCTCACGGGCGTCTCAATGACTTTGGTCCACGCCCACTTGTATCTGATACAACAGAGACGTGTGCTTCCACCCCCCACCTGCAGAGCTAAAGCATGCCAGCCAGCAGCAGAGAACCTACCGGTCTGCCTAGAACTCCTGGGAACCCAGGCAAGCCCTGGAGAGGATGAAAGTCAAAGGAAAGAGGATGAAAGGAAGGTGGGGGACAGATGGGTGGAGAAAAGCATTGAAATGGGGGAGAAACACAAAAATGGACAGAGATAAGACACACGGGGAGAGAGAGAGAGAGAGTTTGAGAGTGGGGTGTTAGCTGCACAGCTGCAATAGGATCAATAAAGCCTCGGCACAAAGAGGGGAAAAAGAGAGCTCCGATTGCTTTGTGTTTGCAGCCAACCCAGTAGTTTATGTCTGCCCATCAAGCCTAAAAGCAGACTGGGTTATGGGTTACTCACTGGATGCCCTCGAGGACCAGGAGGCCCTGCTGAGCCCTGCTCCAACATGACAGGAGGGAAATAAAAACTGTGAGGAAGTACTTAACATTTTATGTTTTCTCTTTCTATTTTTACAACCACATAGCTAATCAGGACTTGCAGAACTTCCAAACTGTGCTTTTGGGCTTAACTTTGGGCTTTTAGTGATCAAAAATAAATTCATCTTTAGGAATAAGATGAAACCTGCATAAAATATTATTAAAAAGTTCACGGTTACTCTATGGATCAAACACCACTGCAGATATTTTAGCATTTTACTAATTACTAGAACAGTATTCTTAGAAAAATGATCACTTACCAATGAGCTGAAACAAACTCACCAAATTTTAAAGCAATTTATGAATATGAAAAGCTTTTTAAAGTGCAGAATTGTTGAAATAAATGTAACGCTCAGAACACCACATGACGTCGTCCACTTACAGGCTTCCCATCCTGGCCAGGTTTTCCTGGTTCTCCTGCTTCTCCCTGGAATTACAAACCAGATTACACAGCAAGTGAGAGTAAATCCCAAATCAACAACATTAAAATAAAGATCATACTTTTTATTTTGTAAATACAAAGTAACATATTTTAGAAAACGGATCATTTCTTTAAATTGGCCTTTTGGGATTTTGACTGAGAATAGAAATCAATACATAAAATCATAACTTATTTCTATACTTCTAAAAAATATACACATAAAGTATATATTATCATTACATATTAAGTTAGTATACCTAAATATTGCTCCCATAAATAAAATGTTTAGATGCCGTTAGACATTTTAGCTTTGTTAAATCTTTTAAACCCTATTTTTCACCCACAAATATTTACAAACAATATTTCCCACTTTGCTGGCAGCATGGCTGTGTTTTATCATGCAATAAATATAAGATTTTGCCAAGCTATCCCATAATCTCTTCATTCCTTTTAGTTAAAATGTCATTTGATTTGATTTGTGCTTTAAATACATCTTGAAAATCTGTGGACTGAGAGATCATCCCTGCTGATTTCCAGATAAGGAAAGCTTTCTCTGTTGAGTTCTGCTTTAACTCTGCTGATATTAAGGCTTAGTTTCCTAGAACGAAGTCATATTTCACTATAAATGAATGCGACATGTTTCATTAAAGTAGTCTTAAATGAAATATGAATTGAGTTTGAAAAAAATTATAGATGGATATAAGTATTTCAGTTTTACCTGGAAAGGGTGTATGATTAAAAATGTGTCAGATCAGTTTAATCTAATGATAGATGCATTAAAGTATCCTACTTCTAAAATAGTGTTTTTCCTTAAAAACTAAAATAGCGGATCTAATTCATATTTTATTAAACAGCGCTGCTGATAACAGGTCACCTTGAATGTGCTCTATGACTTTTGAGGGAGTGAGAACATTTGAAAGCTGGTGAAAAGGCTTCCTTTTGTTGATGTGTTCAGGTTTTGGAGATAACTTTGTCTTTTTTATTCTTTAGTCAGTTATGTTCTTCATATATATATATATATATATATATATATATATATATATATATATATATATATATATATATATATATATATATATATATATATATATATATATATATATATATATATATATATATATATCAGTGTTTAGGGTTACTTTTTGGGCCTTGTTTTTTGAGACTTAGCTGTGCCTCTATTTTGTCATTTGTTCGACCTTTTGTGGGATTTTTCTTTATGTTGTAGTTTGTTATATCCCTGTGTCATAAATCACTCTTTTTCCTCAGCTTTACTTTAGCACACCCATTCTAATCATCCAGCTGCTTCTCATTCAGTATTCACATCTCCCCGTATTCAAAGTTCTCTCTTTATTAACTTGGTACCAGATCTTATGGTTGGCTCCAGTTTGTTCAGTTCCCTTTAAAATTATTTCCGTCCTCACCAAATTTTGTCTGTTTGCTACCATGTCAGCCATTTTTTACTAAGCTTTTCCACTGTTGTGCCTGTATTTGGGTCCTAATGCTCATCTCTACTCCACACCTGCAACAAACGTCATGCTGCTCTGCAGAACATCCAGAAAGCCAACAAAGATGCCACTCACAAATCAAAACTTGTGTCAACTGATAAGAGAGAAACGAGATCTATCAAGGATGATCATTAAAATGCTTCTGATGACAGTCTGTTGTAATGATTTTTCCTCTAAACAATTTTACTGTAATATTTAGTTGTTTGAACCCTAATTACCAAAATAAAATCACAAAAAATTTCCTACAAGTGTGTGAGAAAAAATGATAAAAATAAAGAACTCATCATTGGTTTTAAAACAACAACAACAACAACAACTAAACATTAAATACAAATTCAGTAACCAGGACAATTTAGGTCAGTGTGATGTGAAAAAGTATTTGCCCCTTAAAGATTTCTTCTTCTTTGCATTTTTGTAAGACTTAAATGATTCAGTTCAACGCTTTTTAGTATCAAAGACAAAATGAGTAAATACAAAATGCCATTTTCAAGTGATTTCCTTTATTAAAGGATAACTGCTATCCAAACCAACCTGGACCCATGTAAAAAAAAGTATCTGACCCCTTTGTAAAATCCTGAAATAATTTGAATTAATTGTGATTAACTGCATTATTTATAAAGCTGAGTTCAGTTCCAGAGCCACACCAAGGCCTGATTACTGCCAGACCTGTAGAATTAAGAAATCACTTCAATAGAACCTGTCTGACAACATGGAGTAGGCTAAAAGATTTCAAAAAGCAACACAGAATACCTTGTTCTCAAGAAATTAAAGAACAAATAAAGCCAGAACAACATCTAAAGCCCTGCAGCCTCACTTGGTTTCCCCCAAGACTTTCAAGAAGAAAATATTCTGTCAACTGATGAGAAAAAAGTATAACTTTCTGGAAGGTGTGTGTTCCATTCTATTTGGAGTCAAACTAACTGGATTTCATAAAAACATCATCATTCCAACAGTCAGACATGGTGGTGGTAGTGTGATGTTTGGGACTGCTTTGCTGCTTCAGGACTTGGAGACTTGCTGTAATGGATGGAACCATGAATTTTGTTCTGCAGCAAATCCTGAATGAGAACGTCTAACCTTTGACCTTAAACAGACTGTTTATGTTGGAAAACCCTCCAATGTGACTGAATTGAAACAAAAGTGGAACAACGTCCTCCACAGTGACGTGAGAGACTGATGTTTTTTGTTTTATCATGTTTTTACTTTGTGTTTTATTATGTTCTTATCAAGTTTTATCCTTTGTGTTTTTATAATTGTTTTTATTGTAAAGCACTTTGTGGTCATTGACCTGAGAAAGGTGCTATATAAATAAAGTTATTATTATTATTATTATTATTATTATTATTATTATATTATCACTAATTATCACAAACACTTGATAGTTGTTGCCACCAGGATTGTTACAACCCGTTCCTAAATGTTGGGGGCAATTACTTTTTTTTCACAATAGGTTGGTTTGGATGTTTTTCCCTTACAAAAGTTTCTAACTGTAGGTGTTTATTTTTATTATCTTTGTCTGATATTTAAACTAGTTTGATGCTGTGAGACATTTAAGGTCAACAACATACAAAAATTAGAAAACCAGGAAGGAGGCAAACACTTTTTCACTCTACTGTAAGTCTCACAAAGTGCAGCAAACTGAATAGTTTACAAATGTTAAACTTGAACATAAAAATTCAATCCACATCCAGTAGAAGGAGGTGATGTCACAGAGGGCTGATCTCCTCTTTATGAGTGGGGACTGTTTACTGGATAGATAAGAGTATTTTGTAACAAAAGTTTTTAAAAGCTCTGTCCAGTGTTAGTCTGCATTAGCATCATAGCCAAAGGAGAAAAGTTCAAACAAGGTCTGTCCTCCTTTCCCAATTGAAAATTATTCCGAGACCTTTTCCAGTGATAAATAACAGGTTGTCTGTTTTCCCGTCCCTTACAAAAGCTCGGTCCACTCACCTACAGCCCTCATGAACAGAGTATCTCTCTGAAAATATCAAGAGTAGCTGAGCTTCAGTTAATAGCTACTTTTCAAAGGTTAACTTAAAACAGAGTCATATTTCTTTGCATCCTCCTATCAGCAGAAGAGAAAACATTCATCATTTTAACCAGGTTTAATATTTATTCTACATGACCGTTCTATAATCTAATCTGAGAGCCTTCTCACCGTTGAGCCGTCACGTCCTTTTTCTCCAACCCCTCCTCTGTCTCCTTTTTCACCACGAAGTCCCACAAAACCCTAGAAGACACATTTATAGAGATAATCAGAAAAAACAAAAAGGTGCAAAAATGTAATTTTACATTTTGAGTAAAACTTACCCGTTCTGCTTTGGGTCCTGATGGTCCGGGAGCACCAGGCTCTCCCTTCTCACCTGGGGGGCCTCGATCCCCAGGAGTACCGAGCAGAACCGATTCACCAGGAGCGCCCTACAAAAAATATAAGCATGTTTCAACCCAATTATTCTTTTCTTATCAAATCCAGTACCTAAAGGGTTACATCCCATAAACCATCAAAGTTAGAAGGACTTCACCTTTTCACCTCGAGGCCCAGAGTGTCCTGCTAATCCAGCTGGACCCTGATGAACAGAGGAAATTCTCAGCTGACATTAAAAACTATAGATCACATGAATATATCTGACATGACTTACAGCTTCGCCTTTGTCTCCTTTGTCTCCTCTCTCTCCCTGAAACACACACATTATATAAACAGGTGAGTTTAGCGAATGAGGAAATCCTCATTCCGAACACAAACTCTCTTCTTCACCTTCTCTCCAGGTCTTCCAGCCTCCCCCAGCTCCCCTGCTCTTCCAGGAACACCAGGTATTCCTGGCTTTCCAGGCTCTCCTGCAGGCCCCGAGGATCCCTCTGGTCCTCGTTCTCCAATGGCTCTACCAGGAGGCCCGGTCAGTCCCATCGGGCCTCGCTCCCCTTCCTCTCCTTTAGTTCCCCTCTCCCCTGGAACACCACGAGCTCCCTGATGCACAACAGGGCAGAGAAAGGACTTCACTTTGAGCTTCAGTTTATATTTTTAACTGTAGACTTGGGGACAGATTTACTATCTGGGTCAGTTTAACATGAGGTCATCAGTCTGAATTATTGCCACTGGGTTCAGATCCCAACTGTGCTGATCTACAAACATGAGAACAACCAGCTAATTTCAGTAATGACTGAATCAGGCGAGCATGAGCAGCACTAACATGCAGACACAAACAGACCTGTTGAAAATATAAGGCTTGTAATTTATCTGTTATGTGCAATGTGCATGAAAACATTGAGTGTGGTTTCTCCTCTGTGTCAAACTCCTGTAGTAATTCAGCTCAGCTGCATCAGAGCATTTAAACTAGAGGAGATGCTGCTCATGCTGCCAGTGGACCATTGAGCAGTCTGAGGTCTGTGTTGATGATAGTGGTGTGGTTTTGTTGTGATGAAACTCCTGCTGGAAGCTATCAGTAAGGACTTTATAGTTAAACCTTTTCAGAAGGAGTGTGTTTTTGTTTAACCCATTTAGGGTTAGTTTCTGAGTTGCTTTACTGAGTCTGGCTTCTTAAAAAAACTTCAGTTTTCCTTGGTTTAGTGATAGGAACTCTTCCTAGCTTATCTCGAAGAGTCGGCTCTTTTGGCTCTTAAATGTATCCTCATTTAGTCCTTCAGCTGCATCCCAACACCGCTGAACTCCTCTGTTATAACCTAATGGTAAAACCCTGGTTTTATTTCACCTGCTTGGTTGCATAAATAATAGAATCAGTGGCTCTTGAACAGAGGTTGACTCTCACCCCCCCCTTGTACAACTTGGAACACACTGTTGGTTCATTTGCTAAAGACACATCCTTAGTGTTCAGCAGGTGTGATGCTAGTGAAGCTCCTGTTTCAGGTTTTTGAGCCTGGCTTCCTGTGAGTTTAGATTTCCTTTGATTGTTTTTCAGATTTTTACTCAGTTTCCCAATTTTTCCTTTGAATTTCGCATTCAAAAAGTCATTGTCTCTTCTTTCCTGAACATTATTTATTGTTACACCCCCCCGTACACATCTTCTACACTTAAAAGGGAACAAAACAACCAACAACACAGATTGTACCTTATAAAGGCTACATTAGAACCTAACCTCCTGTTCTGGTATTTAAGATGAATTTGATTTATTCAGATAAAAACTGAATTTTGGTGTCTAATTTAGATACATTTTATTCACAATTACATGGAAATCATCAGACTTCACTATTTTTCTTTTAAATATATCAAATCTAAACCAACTTAAAGGCAATTTAAATAAACAACAGTTTGCCTTCATCTAACCAGTTACTGCAGTATTCTCCCCCCACTTACAGTAAAGTGATTATTGGACCATTAGAAGTTTCTACCTCCCAGCTCACCTAATCGCTCAAAACACTGAACACCATAATACCTCTGATGTATTAATCAGTGTGTGGTTGTATGAGAAATAGTACTGCAAACCTACTGAATGCAAATATAAAAACAACACTGATGCTAACGGCTACATCAAGCACAAAGGTTAAGACATGCCTTTGGGTGTTTAACAGTAAAAATGTAATGCAAACCTTTGGAAAGGGGTTTGAATAGTTAAATATTCTCCTCATATGGTCTGAAAGGTCAAATTAAATAAATACACATGCAGCACACCAGACTCGACTACTGTCTTCACACCTCTAAGGTGTTAATTTAGCTGTCTGCTCATAAGACAAATAACAACAGAGAGGATTTTACACCAGAACTGATTGGGAAACAGACGAGAACCTTTACTAAATGTGCTGCTTGGTTTCAAAGGGTCAGACTTACATCTACACCAGATGGTCCTCTCAGTCCAGATTCACCCTTGTCTCCTTTTTCACCCTTCTCTGCCCTTTGCACTGATGGAGACAACATTATGTCCTTCTTGTCCACAACCACCTTCAGATCAGACACCTGCATGCACGACAACAATCAGAAAGAGAAGAGTTTCACACCTTTCAGCAGCAGATCAGTGTCTGTGAAATGCTTCTGACCTCAGAAAAAGGCAGGTCAACACAAATTCATGTCAGCAGCTTCAGAATGGTTTATGACTGGAGTCCTTTGTGTCACATTCACTTACTGAGTTAAGAAACACCAGGCCTTGGTGTTTTAGGAGAACTTTCACCTTAAAATTCTCAAACATTTAGGATCATGTGTGACAATGTCAAACGGGACGTTTAATCGGATAATAACTGGAGAGTTTGGGGTTTATAATAAATTATGTGAATGCAAAAACTAATAACTGAAAAGCTGTAAACAGATGATCTTTGCAAGACAAACTGATAAAAAGCACAAGCTCAATGACATTTTTCATTACAACATTAAACATAAATATATATCTACAGCACTTCATGAGAAATGCATGAATCACAGTATTAAACTGTTTTAGTGTAGTTCATTAATACTGTATAAAGGAATTTGTCAATGTATTTTACATCCCTCTTATCTTTGTCTAAAACAATAAAAAAATCCTTGAATGATCTAAATAAAACTCCAACCAGACCTCTTACCGGAATGCCGAAATTTGCCAAAGCCTTTTGTACGTCCTGTTATGAGAAGCAGAAACACGCCATTATAAAATGATGTATAAAATAAAATACAGACATGGTGTTCTTGTGTCGTACCACTGCAGTCCCAGGTTTACCAGGGGCTCCATCTTCTCCTGGGTCTCCCTACAAACACATCAATGTGTCAACACAAACCCATAAAAACGTGATGTCACACTTTCACCCTGTTAGGGTGAAGTTTTACTTACAGTTTCCCCTTTAGCACCAGATAGACCCCTCTCCCCCTGAAACAAGAAGCACAGAGTCCAGTAAAACAGGTGCAGAGATTAAAACCTAAACAAACAGTACAAACAGAAGATTCTTACTCGAGCTCCAACAGCTCCTGGAATTCCAGGAACTCCCTGAAGGACAAAGGAAACATAATGAAGACATGAAGATGCTCTGTGGGGGTGAAACATGTTAAAGAGACAAGAGTGGATAAGCACACATCACACACACACACACACACACACACACACACACACACACACACACACACACACACACACACACACACACACACACACACACACACACTTAATTCACTTAAATTAAAAAATGTTAATAACAAATGTACTGACTTTAGGTTTTTTTTGAATGATTGACTCTTGATGGCAAATTTGACATAGAAATACTCAAATAAAATTCAGCATCTACAACTAGATCAGAAATATTATCATCAGTCAGACACTCTAAGTAAAAAAAGGATCAAAAAATGCTTTCATTCATAGAAGAAGCTATCCAAACTGACCCTATGTAATGTTTGTTAAACCATGAATTAATTGTGATTTACCACATTATTTATAAAGCTGAGTTCAGTTCCACTAACCTCACCCAGACCTGATTACTGTCAGACCTGTAAAAATTAATAAATCACTTTAATAGAGCCTGTCTGACAATGAAGGAGGCTAAAAGATCTCAAAAAGTAACACACCGTGTCCTGTTCTAAAGAAATATAAGAACAAACGAACCCAGAACAACATCTAAAGCACTGCAGGTCTCACTTGGTTAAAGTTAAAATCAGGGCAATAAGAAAGAGACAGGACAAAAACGGCCTCCGTGAGAGAGTTCCAAGACCAAAACCTCTTCTGACCCAGAAGAACATAAAAGCCCATCTCACATTTACAAAAAACATCTTGGTGATCCTCAAGACTTTGGAGAATATATTCTGTCAACAGATGAGGCAAGGGTGGAACTTTCTGGAAAAACATCATCCCAACAGTCAGACACGGTGGTGGTAGTGTGATGGTCTGGGGCTGCTTTCAGGACCTGGACCACTGGCTGTAAATAATGGAACCACAAATTCTGCTGTCTACCTGAAAATCCTGAAGGAGATCTGACCTTTGACCTTAAACAGGGTTTCATGTTGGAAACCCCCTCAAAGGCTGAAATGAAACATTTCTGTTGTAGTCGTTGCCACCAGGAGTGTTAGAAGCAGTTATTACTGTAGGTTTAGGGGGTAATTACCTTTTCGTACGTGGCCAGGTTGAGCTATTATTGAGGTAAAATTTAGTTGTAGCTGAGAGTCATTCACAACACAAACTCTGAGTGAGAACAGGTCATGCAAAACCTTATTTTCAAGCTTATAGAAAAACAGCTATAACTCTGGCTATCATTTTTTTTACTTAAAATTATCTGGTTTAGAACTTTGTATGTAGTAAGTAAATTAACACTGGAAGACTATTTAGATCCATCAAGATACAATATTTTTCATTTTCAGGGAAATAAATGTCATTAAAAAATTCAGACGTGTTTTTTGAGTGCACACGAAAAAGAATGAAGCTGCTACAGATCAAACAGCTGAACAAGAGCTACATGTGAGGAATGATTATTTGAGCTGTAATGCAGGGTGTTTTCTAGTTCTATTTTATAAACAGAATTACAGTGAGCTGAATAATGTGTCCTTCATAAAGCTGATGTCTACTCACAGGAGTTCCTGGAGGCCCCTGTGGACCGGGGATCGGTGCAGCTTCAACTCCTTTTACATAAACAACCTGAAGGGAAACATGTGGCTTCAGTAAAAGAAAAGACAATTTATTTGTGTTATTTTTATGTTGTCTTCATCACGCACACCTGTCCAGGAGGACCAATACTGCCAGGCAATCCAGGAGGTCCAGGGGGACCAGAGGGCCCCGCTGGCCCAGCAGGACCGAGGACTCCTTTCTGCCCATCACGGCCCTGAAAAAAAAGAAACATCAGGCGTTATTATGCAACCAGGTTTCACTCTACATAGAGTTTTTTTTTCTTTCAGAGATATAGTGGAGGCTGAACTATAAAATCAAAGCAGGTGGCTGCTGCCACCCCTCCACTGATGTTCAAGAGATAATTAATATGAATTTGCACATGAAAACAGTTCTCTGACATTTGGCGCTCCTCTGGATTCCTCTCTGAAGTGGCTCCCCCTTAAAGGCTAAGCTTGATCATTAAAAGTTGGTGGACCCATACAGCTGATTCTAAGAAGCCTATTGATTCAGCAGAGAGTGAGCGTGTGGTGTCAATGCCAGAGCAAACTACTCCCCACAAACTGACATGAGACAGGGGAAAGTGATGAGAGGAAAACAAAAGCTGATGTGTAATGAAGTCAAAGAAGACACGACAAAAATAGGAAGGAGGAGAGACAAAAAGAGAGGATGCAGAAACAAACTTTCAACAAAACTACATGAGAGGAATGATTATAAAAAGGTTTAAAATAAACTGACATCTCTTCCAGCAGCTCCGGCTTCTCCTTTGTCACCCTGCAGATTAGAGACAGGTTCACATAAAATACAGACAAATTAGGCACAAATTTCAATGTATTTATGCACATAAAAATTATTGTTTTGTCCATTTTTAGGAGAATTTACTTAGAAATCAAAACTGTCAAGATGCTGCATATTAAAAGGTAAATTTGCATGCCATATTCTCATAAACAGATAACACAAGTTTACAACTGATTACACTGTGAAGCTAAAATCTAATTGTTTAATTAAAAGTTTTTCTGTTATTAATCTGCCGTTTCATCTGATAACATAAAGATCTAAGGAGCTACAGACCTTCCTCCCATCTTCCCCTGGCTCTCCATCCTCCCCCTGCAAGTACAAAAAAACAAACCACATTACAAACTGAATAATGGCTGCTCTCAGTTCCTCTGCTTTAGTGGCTCACGTAAGACAGTTATTATGCAGCAGACTTCATAATAAACGTCTGCACTGGAATAGACATCAGTATGTCAAGGCCATTAACGGGGGGAATGAGTAGCACAACATTTATACTCCAAATGAGCAGAATCAGTATTTATATCAGCCCCAGTGCTAATAAAGTGAGCAGTGTGAGTAAATCAGAAGATCTAGGATAATAAGTGTTACCACTTTGCCAGGAAGACCAGGTTTTCCATCTTCACCTGCTTTTCCCTAAAAACAGAAGAAGACTCATTTAATGTTTAAACTTAATAAAACATTGACAGGCTGTGTGTGGTGGTGTGTACTTACAGGTGTTCCTGGGTTTCCTGGAGGACCAACGGGCCCCTGAAGGCCCTGCTCGCCTCTTAATCCTGGTAATCCCTAGCAGAGCATGAATGACGGTGAATTTTGGTTTAAGCTTTAATAGCTGAGAAAAATGTCAAACGAATGTTAGAAATGACAGTTTGATTTGAGTGTTGTGTGTCTACTCAATAAAACACACACTAAACTGTAAACTAGGAGCTGTTCGGGACCTATGGAAACATTGTTATTCCAACATGATTATTGTCAATATTACATAATAATCTCTGGTGATGCTGGATTGGCCTTGAGACATCTTTCCCCTACAGCTGGCTTATGCAACGTGCCACAGGAGTAAAGAGTCTGAACATCTCCACAGTGCCCTCTGCAGTTTATAGGTCTGAAGTGCACAGTGTACTACAGAATGCATGTGAAGTCTTACTGCAAATGTATGAATAACTTAAATAAAAGCATCTTTTTTGGTAAAGAAAAGATTTGAGTAAACCATAAGACTTACATCTCTTCCAGTGTCACCTAGTTTCCCAGGATCACCCTGTAACAGAGAGGCAGGTAAATATAACTGCTGTGGATACAGAATCACCGAGAAGATGTCAGAACATACCCTTAGTCCAGGTGATCCTGGAAGGCCCGGTTTACCATCCAGACCAGGACGACCATCTAAACCAGACGCCCCCCTTTCTCCCTGATCAAAAAGAGACAAAGAATTAAAGGGACATGAGGGAGCTTTTGAAGAAAAGTAATAATTGCATGTTCAGTTTATTTAGGTTAATAAGTGATGAAGCATTTTAAATCAAAAAGAATGAGGCCACCCATGTATCATTCCATTATCTTGAACAGGCTGAGCTGTAAAATGTTCTGCAATTCGGGGTCCGAATTTCCCGTGCTGTCCTACGGATGTGACGTCAACTGACGCTTCTGCGCGTTCTCGGGCTAAAAAAGTAATAATAAATGTATATCCAGTAGGTGGCAGTATTGCACCTTTGTGTAGTGTTGCTAGTCAATGGCGGACTTCCTTATCTAAACCAGTGGTTTTACTCATAAAACTGGTGTTATTTGGCAGTGTTTATGGAGCTGAAAACCTCTCTGATGGATTATAAGGGTTTCACAGAGCTAAAGGTGCTGTTATAGGCGACCGCACAGCAATCTGTCCATGTTTATGGTCTCGGCACTGTAGGCCGCAAATCCCGGACTGTTTCCTAGACCTCAGTCCGCTTACAGTGCATCTAAGGCGGCTCTGCTGCGCACGGACCTCCGGGTGCTACGGAGCTCCACTCCGTGATGTGAATTTGAGAAATCTAGGGTTATATATGCGGCAGGGCATGATTCTATCACGCTAGATTTCTCAAATTCTCCTCCGGGTGTCCGAGAACACCGGCTGATTAAAGCTTTTAGCATACAGGCAGCAGTGGAAGCTGGAACATAGCGGCTAGCGAGATTAGCTCTGTTAGATCGACTCCCTCAGTCTGATCATGTGTGTGCGCGTCGCGGGGCATCGTTTTACTATATTTCCTTTTGTATTAATAAAATGTATTTTTATTTATGGAATCATGCCTCCGGCTGCCTTTGGTTGAACCCTTATGAACTAGTGAGAAATTTGTGCACGCTCCCGCTAAAAACTGCAGTTATTCGCAGCGCCAGGCGCGGCGCTCATGAGGTTTGTTTTTCAAAGCTCCCTCATGTCCCTTTAAAGGGACAGTTCAGTTTTAAAGTAGGGTTCTGTGGAAAAACTTAAAAACAATTAGTATTCAGAAAGAAAGAAGAGATATTTTTCTTTCCAGACTGACAAACTAATGCAGCCAAATGGGGCTAATTTTTTTTAAACGGACTCTTGTTCTGTGTGGCTATAGGTCAGTGATGGTGTGTGTCAAAGTGACATTGGGCAAGACAATGAACCCAATGTAGCCTCCACCCTGATCTGCAAATCATGGGTGCAAGTGGATGAATCATAATTGTGTCTAAAAGAGTGGAAAAGCTCCACATAAAAGCACAATTTCTCTTATAACAGCTCCAATCTCAGAGAGTCATAGTGGTTCATACAATCTTTTGCACAGTTATATAATTTTATAAGTATTTTGCAGTGAAAGTACGAGTCAGAGCGAGCTATCTGGAGCACTTCCAGTTGGTATTTTATATTATTTTTCTTCCAGAATAACCATATAAAACTAAATAAATGGGACTGTAAAGGTCTGCAGCAGCTTCAGCCCAGTGGTAGGAACGCTGTCTTCTAATTGGAGGATCAGGGTTTGATCCCCAGCTCCTGAAGCATCCATAGGCAAAACACTATAACCCCCAATGCCCTCGATATGCCTACTGATGTGTGAGTGAACAGACACAAGTGCTCTATAGAGTCTAAATATATAATTTAAAGCAGGTATTAACGGTGTTATATAAGTGTGGACCTTTTACTGTGTATAAAACAGCATTTGAATGAACTGCAATTACTGTTTTAGATTAGGGTTTGTAGTTGCTCTATTAGGAAAAGTTATTACCTCATGTGTGTTTGGTTAGAAATAGTCTCAATTTCTCTAAAATGGGCATTTTCAGGGAGCTGTCTACAAGTAAGATTATAATGTTCAAAACCTTTCACAGAAACCCACGTCTTATTTTTTGCCTTTAACGTTTTTTAATTACTGGAGGAAAACAGATTGATGGACAACAAGACCTGCAGCTCACAAGAAGAATAACTAGTTTTTGAAAAAGTTTTAATAAAATTTGTCACACTAATCAGTTGCAAACCTTCTCTCCTGCTCCTCCTCTTTCTCCTGCATCACCCTGGAAATATCAGACATGAGCAACATTGTAACATATCTGACACAAAGCAAGAGAATAATCCAGTTAGTTAGCAATATCTGCTGCAGTCACGTTGACTAAAGTAGAGACTGAACTCACTTTTGTGCCTGTGGGTCCTCGTGGTCCCTCTGGACCCTTTATAGACAGCAGAGAGAGAGAACAAGAAGTCACTGACGCTGATCAGTCATGCAAAGCAAATCTACACAGAAAGGAGTTGCATACAGATGCATTTATAACAGAGTGGAGGATCAGTTGCCCATTAAAGCGTTTACAAATAGGAAGCAGAACTCACTCGCAGGCCTGGAGCTCCAGGAGTCCCTGCCTCGCCTTTCTGACCTTTGCTGCCATGCTCTCCTGGGTCGCCAGCGTCGCCCTGGGGATCACAACGATGCAGCTTGGTTTGTTTTAGCTATTCAACCCAATTACTTTACAGTTTATTTCTGTTTTAAAGTTTGATGGAATCGTTGCGCCTGCAGGATAATTTATTGTGCAGTGAGGCATAGAAAAGCATAGACCTTGTCTCCTCGCTCGCCTTTCAGCAGGGCCTGAGCATCAGCCTGTTGACAAACAAACATGAAAACTGACATGTAGCTCTGCTTCCTCTGGGTTATCAGAGTTAAAAGGTTCATTCAGTGTAAGAACATAATAAAAAAACAGGTGTTTCTATTAGTTTAGTGACAGGCCTACCAGTTTTCCTGGTGGTCCCAGAGGCCCTTGAGGTCCCTTGTAGGATAGAGTAAAGTGTGTGATTTCGTTGAGTTCAGATCTAAAGATACACGAGGAGTTTGTCAAATGAAAGAAGACAGCCAACCTGCTCTCCTTTCTCTCCTCTCGGTCCAGCTGGTCCAGGACTGCCCTGTAATCGAACACAGATCAATAAAGATGCCAGGCAGCCGACCTTCCTCGCGGTTTCCTCTCACCCGGCCTTGGCGCGGTAACACGAGAGCATATTGAAAAGCTGTCTGTGTGATGAAACATAAATGAGTCTCTCACATTTCGCCCGTGCTCTCCAGGGTCTCCGATGTCTCCTTTCTCTCCCAGTCGACCAGGCTGACCAGCTAGTCCCTGAGTGGACAGTCAATAATAATGTTTGTTAACTGAACTTGATATAACTTGGGAGGTTTACAGTTTTTATGTGACAGCTGAATTATAAAAAAAGTAAAACTAAATGGCCCACCCGCAGCCCTCGTTCTCCTGCCTTCCCTGGAAGTCCTGCTTCTCCCTGACAGACAGTAAAACAAGAGGCACTGACGGTCACTTTAAATGTCACAAAACACTTTTATTCATAAAAACATGCAATAAAACATGATTTACTTAAATCAAAGATTTGATATAGAACAAAAAGCAACAACTAAAGAGCAGGAAAGAGGTTTATACTCACAGGTGTGCCCTCATCACCTTTCTCTCCTTTCTCTCCCTGTAAAACAAAAGTGATGAAAAAATTTAAATAGAAAAACTGACACTGACGTGCTATTTGTGAAGACTTTATTTTTTTACCTCTAAATGTCATCTTTAGATAGAGATGCATGTTGGAAAGAACAGGAAAGTGTTTATGGAGATGTTGACTGAGGGAACATGTACTGCTTTATTATAGTTCCAGGGGGGAAATAAGATGGAGTGAAAAACTGTGTAAAAAGTTTAAATCATAATAAGATGGAATTATAAATTACTTCAAAAAACATATTTGCAATAAATAAATCTTCAAGGAAAACAAACTAAAGGTAATACATGTTGTCTGGGTTTCGCTGAGGCTCCTGTTTAGTGTGGATTTGTTTTATTTTGTCAGGTTTTTTTCCTGTTGACAGTTCGCCTCTCTTGGTTTTGATTTGTAACCATCACACCTGCATCCACTCAGTTACCATCTCCCTCAGTAAATACTGATGATTTCATTTTGCTTGATGTTGACTCAGGCTTTTTCATGTTATGGTCACTTGGTTAATTAAAGAGTTTAATTTTCATCCACCTGCCTGCTGTCTCTGGACTTTGCGTTTTGGTCCTACACACCCCTCTACAGTATTATGTGATTTTAAATAAAGTCAATATAAAACTAATGAGGGTGAATATTTAATCCACCTGTCTAAAATACCGGTAATAAATGCAACACAATGGACTAAATGTATAAAATATATTTAATACTTTGTCTCTGATTCAGGTTACAAAGGTGTTGTGTATTTACTGACCTTGTGAAGGTGATCAATCAAAGTCATCATCACGTCTCGTCTCTAACTGATATATAAATAACCAGCAGAGCCTCTGTTACTAATCCACAACTCCTTAAGAGCAGCATGAATATAAGACTGGATCAGAACATTGAAATAGTTCTAACTGTATCAGATAAACTGATTATTTGAAATTACTTTGTGATATCTAAAGAGTAAGATGTAAGACAGTTGCAGAGAATACTGCTCAAAAGTTTTAGATCACTTTTTTTGTGGATTTTTAAGGAAAAATTAACCTGAAATAGAGCAAATGAACAGGACATGCAGACTTCTCCAGGGTTTAAAATTGTGATTGTTTTCTTCAAACTTTAATCAAAAAACACATTTTGCAGTAATTTTATCTTTAGGTATTCTAGCTGTCTGCTTCCTGGAGCTGCTCCCAGTCGGTTGGACTGGTTTGAGGACTCTTCCTCTGCACCGTACGCCCACAACAGCTCAAGAGGGTTCAGATCGAAGGAGCTCCTGGCTGACTATTTAAGCACTGCTAACACATTTGAAGGTGTTTTAGGTCATTAACCTGCTGAAAGGTCTTGAATCAAGCTCCCATCCAATCAAAATCTCCTGTTTTACCTCCTCCAACCCCCCAAACCAACACAACAGTTAAATAGTTTTCTCCTAATCAATTAGCCTCACTTAGATTAGCAGCCAGACCAGGAGAATGATGCAGGGGACTGATAATAGGCATCTACGCAAGAAATATTCATCAGATTACTTTTGTTTGTGAAACTTTTTAAAAGTTTTAAAGCTGGGAACAGATAGACAAACAATGCAGATGATGTTAAAAGATGAAATAAAGGGATATTAGTTATTACCATAAGTATAGTGCTAAAGAGATTCCCCCAACAGGAAGTGCTAATAAAAAATTGTGTTAAAAATAAAAATAAAGAATTTGTCCATAAATTAACAAATCATATCTTAAAACATAAGGTCACAACTCAACAGCATAAGGCTGGATTCTCAACTTGTCCCTCTTTCAAGCAGATGTAGAGACTATTGAAACTAAAAAGTCAAAGAAAAGGTTTTTTTCTAGAGTCAGAGCTTGACAATAACTGGACCTGAGCTCTGACCTGTTTTCCAGGGAGACCAGCCTTTCCTGGGATTCCTGGACTTCCACCCTCTCCCCTCTCTCCTGTTTCTCCAGACTCTCCCTGAATAACAGTGAAATAAGTAGTTCAACAACTTATACGAACAGAAATGATGAAGAAGACTCTGCAGGACACTCACCTTGGCTCCAGGTCGCCCACTGATACCAGGAGCTCCCTGAGGGAAGAGAGTTAGTTTATAAAGCTGGAGTTTGTTCTTACGTCGTTATTTTTTCTGGGGATGGGGTGGAGGGTGTGAAGAAACAAACACTATATCAGGATATTGTAACTTAAACTCACTCGATCTCCTGGCTCTCCTTTTGGTCCAGCAGCACCTGAACCTGAACCTGATCCCGGAGACCCCTTAGAAGGAGGGAGAATCAGTTTAATCTATAGATCATTCTAAAGTCTCATCATATGTTGGTTGCTCACTTTCTCTCCTCTCTGTCCAGGCTCTCCCTTCTCTCCCCTCAGACCCTCGAGACCAGGTAGGCCTCGTTCCCCCTGTGGGAGGGACAGCAAATGAATAAACATCTGCTGAATTCCACTAAAACAAATACAAGAGCATCAGATTTACATCTCACCTGTTCACCTTTCTTTCCTGGTAAACTTTGAGCCTGAGATGATTAAAAAACATTAAATCATTGCAAACACTGTCATGGAAATTAATATCCAAATTAAAAAGAGAGATAAATAAACAGAGGCAATGATTTTCTCATTTCTGAGTGCTCACACTTCTGCCCGGCTCCCCTCGAGCGCCTTCATTTCCCTGGAAACAGACACGTTCACTTGTTCTCCGATCTTTGCTTGAAAACTCATTACATCAGGTTATGAAACGTTCAACAATAGAATCACGTTCCTCCTGACCCGCTGCTTTTCTCTAATTGAATCAGGCTCACCTTTTCTCCTGCCGGTCCACCTGGTCCTGGTAAACCCTGGTAGCAAATTAAAAAAAGTTAAAAAAAAACAAACTCCACACATTTATGACATCTCACATATGTGATTAGCCATGAAAGGGATAGTTCAGATCGTTAAAAGAGTTTCTGTAGAAGCGTTATGAACAATTAATATGATACTTTATAAACACCTATACCAGGGGTCCTCAATAGACGGCCTACAGGCTGTGTTGTGGTTTCTTCACTAATTCCACATACTGAGGCGGTACAGTATTGTATGTGCTGTGTTTACACAATAATGAAAGACCACAAAATGCCGCCATCTCTATGGCAACACCGCGCTGAATGCCTGTCACAGTACCACTCAGAGGTTACTGCTAACAGCGTGCTTTTTAAAAAATAAGATGCTTGATTCACCTTATATTAGAACAGCAACACATTTTTTGTCCATTCATGAGATTCTTTGTATCTGTATTTAAAAAGAGGTGTTTATGTGATGTGCCTCCCCCCCAAAAATGTTTCTCTGGCTTGAGATGGTGAAATAAGTTAGCTGTGTTTCCTCCTTCCTCCTTACAGGCTTCTTGCACTCCATAATTTTAAAGCAGCACTGGACAGTTTTTAACACTTTTAAGTTGGAGCATTAAAATCGATCTCAATGATTATTTAGTTAGAAACTTGACCAGTTTCATGTTTGACAGCACTCTGCACCCCTCTACTGGCCAGATACTGCACTAGACAGTTTTGAGCCACGGCCCGTACCTCGGCCGATGATGTCACCTTCTGCTTTACGGCAGAACCGGTCTAACAACGCTAGGGGAGGACTCCTCCTGAGGAGGGATCGTTTCAGCAAGCATATCACAGTTTAACCAGTCTGGTTATTAACCACATGGTGAAATGTAAAAACAACAACTTGTCTGACAGATTATTAGCTGAAAAGCTGAGAGACTGGGCAGGAAAAAAGTTCAAGCGTGAGATGATTTACGGCAGCAAAAGTGAAACTTTCAATCGTAGCCTCCTAGTGCCCCCTACTGGTTAAAAGTCGCTCAGTGCTGCTTTAATAACTCCTGCTGCATGACCCACACATGAGTGTAATCTGCTCTGTAGTGGGGTGATGTTGTTACTGTACATCATGAAGTTAGCACATAGTGATTTTTTTCCCGGGCAAAAAATATTTACCGTTATGGCCCACCCCTAGATTATTGTTGTTGTTTTTACAGAAATCCACTTCGTTTTTGCCCATGTGCATACTAGCCGTTAGCTTGTCAATCCAGTCAGAATTATTGCTTTTTGGCCTTTTGACTCAGAACAAGTGTAGAATTAAACTCTTCTTCTCCAAATGGAAGTTGATCATGTTGCTACATACAACTGTAAGAATATTAACTGTTTATAACTAACTAACCCTTTCAGGCACTACAGTCGGCTACTCACCCTTAAGCCTGGTGATCCTGAGCTTCCTGGCTTTCCTGGGTCCCCCTGAGATAAAAATACATATATTTAGAAAATTTGGCAAAATCAATTTTAAAACTTTACGGTTTTAACTGCTAAGAGCTTTAACTTCAATGAAGTAAATAACCAACAAAAGCTACGCACCTTCTCCCCAGTCTCACCAGCCGGGCCTCTCTCCCCCTGCAAAAACACAAAGGTTCAGGTTCACTGTGTCCTGGATTGACCTTCAGTCAAACTGTTATTTGCAGACTGCATGGTCTGTGACGGTTCCACCATGTTTATTCAATGAAGAAAGGTCTATGGTGGATTTACTGTTAACAAAATCTGACCTTTACAGAACAAAGTTATTATTAATAACTATAAACCAGGGTTCAAATTCTGTTCCACTGTAAAAATTACAAAAGTAACACAAGATGTTCAAATTAAACTATATTTCTGTTTTATCTACCATTTTTAAACAAAACACATTTTGTCAGTAAAACTGATAAATCAGGATTATGGTATAATAAAAAGTCCTGAACGTTAAAATGTCCTCTGTCACCTGAAACCACTTAGAGCAGATTCAAACAAGCATAAAACTATGGATTTGCCATTTTCTACATTTTGCTTCTAGGAAGGACTACAGCATATGTTTCTCTCAGTTTCTAATCATTTGGAGAGACAAATGATGTAAAATAAATCAAACTAACTGTTAAAACTTGTATGAAGGGTGTACAGATCAGGCAGATAATAAAAAAACTTCAGTTTGAAATATTTGATGTTTTGTTCTTCTGATGTTTAAATCTGTTAAATTAAATTTGATTTTATGTTTAAATGTTTACAAATCATTGCAAGCTGTTGTGTAGGTGTTCAAAGAAACAGTTTAACATTTTAGATTTTTTTTCATTTGCATAAACAAGTGACTCTAACATAAGAATGTTTTTATGCACAATTATTGTCTCATTGGGAAAAAAATCAGTTCATATTGAAACTAGAGTCTCTGTCGTCTGCTGTCATTGGACCTTAATACAATAAAGACTAAACCAATTATTCTTATTTTATTCTGCTTTAACTTTCAAACTGTTTCCTCAAACCTTTCAAGATTAATAAGACACGAACAAAAGCAGCTTAAGTCACCGTTTGCCTTTTGAAATTTAATTTCCTCTTCATGAGTCATCTCCTTTATGGAAACAATACCTGAAGCTGGTTTTGTGTCTGTGAACATGGATTAACGTCATCGTGCAGCTGGTGAAAACACGTTAACAGACAGGCACCAACCTGACCTTCTCACATAAACTGACTCACCCTGTCTCCTCGTGTCCCGGGCTCACCCGGCTGTCCTCGATCACCCTGTCCAGATAAAAACAGTAGCACAGGTCATTCTTTTATTATGCAGCTTGGAACAGAAGTTGTTTTTCTTACCTGTCTCTTACCTTGCTGCCAATTTCACCTGCAGGCCCACGAGGACCCTGAAAACATAAGAAATAAGCTTCAATCAAAACGTATGAATTCCCTCTGAGAATCACAGGTTTTAACTCGACTTAATTAGGTTTAAATCAGTTAATGTTTGAGATTTCTGTTCAGCATGACGATTACTTTCTATACATTTATTTTTCAATTGAATTTAACACAAAAGTTTTGAATCTTAGAGCTATTTATAGAGCAATAACTGGATATGTGTGGATCATCATCCACTCCCATCAGAAATCAGTTTCAAACTTCCATGATGCTGCTGACCCACCCGGTCCCCAGGCTCTCCCTGTTTTCCTGTGGGTCCAGATAGTCCAACACCTTCATCCCCCTGAAAAACAACAACGGCCTGTTATTTAAAACACACACATCACTATGGAATGTAGAAACTAAATCAGTCTGCTGATACCTTTTCTCCTTTACTGCCCTGAGGTCCTGATGGCCCTATGGCACCTGGACTCCCAGGAGTTCCTGAAATTCCCTGATAAAAAAAATTAATTACCAAATTAAAACTCACGCCATTTGCACCCAAAGTTCACTCGCTAACTGAAGGTGTCAGCACATGGCTGGTGATCAACGACACTTACAGAGGAGCCCTTGTTGCCCTTCACGGCCACACCACTTCCTACTCCTGGAGGTCCCTGTCAGCAAAGACAGATAAGAGCTGAGAATCATTACAGTCGTCAGCTCCGCAGGATATTTCTGCACTGAGAGGACAAGTTTTCATAGCTCACCCTCTCTCCTGGGCTGCCCTTGTCTCCCTGAGGAAAAAGAAAGAGGAAGAGTGAGACGTAATGTAAAGGCAAAGGCAAGAAGCAGCAGAATTTAACAAAAATAAAAACAGCTGATTCGTTTCAGTTTTGGGTTGAATTTCTCATATATTACACAGAGCTAAAAAACAAAGCACTAAATGCAAACTGCAAAGTAAGCAGTTTTTTAGAGTGACTGATGTGAAAATATGTATTTAGATTGGATATTATGTTTGTGTAGTGACAAAAAAATGTTAAATGTTTGTTTCAAGTTGAGTCTTTTTATGTTTTTTTGTTGTTTATAAGGTAGACATGAAAAAACAACCTTTTCTGTCCTTGCATGGGGAAGTTTGCGGTGTTTAAAGTCACTAAAAGCTTAAAAAGGTCTAAAAATATCATTGGAACTAGAACATGAAAATGTGTCGTTCATAAAATAACATCATTTACTGAAGAGAGAGATTTTGATTTACTGGAAACTCAAAAGCATGTTACTACTACTACTACTACTACTACTACTACTACTACAGTTAAGTACTTTGCTGTTGTTTGTTGCTTTGCCATTACATTCTCATTAGTTATATAACTTAAAGCGGCACTCCGGAAGATTTCATCAAGAGAGCAGTTTTTGAATCTAGCGTCCAAAGGCTCCTCCTCAAAACATCTCGACACGCGCGTCCGGTCACGTGTGCGCGCGTGCACGCGGCGCATATTGTAGTATAGTTTGTTATTGCGTTATCGCGAGAACAGAAGGAGAGAGAAAACATGGCGGTCAGATGCATAAGAACGTGTTCAATAAAGCAAACATAAAACTGAACTAAAGGACTGTTTATTATAAACAACACAACATTTGGCGACGAGGATACGGTTTGCCAAGAACCTTGAAGCAAGGAAGAGTGACTGGGTGAGAACTATGTCGAATAATGATCAACAGCAAGCTGCCGCTGCGGGTGCTGCACCCGGACCCGGTTATGCTAATCTGAACCCGCCGGCTCCACTGAATTTAGGAGCGACCGATTTGTTCACAGAGTATAGCCTGTGGAAGGACTCATACAGCTTTTTTGAAGTTGCCAGTGGAACTATTAATGCGCAGGATATGGTGAGGAGAGCCACTCTGTTGCACTGTATAGGAGCGCCTACGCAGAGGATTTTCGCAAATCTACCCGGTGATAAAGGTACACATGCTCAGACTGTTGCCGCTCTAGATGCTTATTTTACTCCGCGTAGAAATGTTGTCCTGGAAAGACACAAGTTTCGGCAGAGAGCTCAGCTCCCGGATGAGTCAATGGATGCGTTTGTGAATGCATTGAGAGAACTGGCAAAGTCATGTGATTTCGGCGCGCTGGAGAATGACATGATACGTGATCAAATCGTGGAGAAATGTGTAATGAGGAAGCTGCGTGACAAATTGTTGCAGGAGGATGGACTGAGTCTAGACAAAGCACTGTCAACAGCAAGGGCTTTTGAAGCAGCTCAAGCAGAATCCAAACTCTTCACTGAAAGTACCACTCACAGAGTGAGAGACAATCAGGTGAATTTCACTAAGAAAGGCAGAGGAGCCGAACGAAGACTGCACGTTGGAACTGTGCCAGGAGGAATGCGCGGCCAAGAGCAAGCCAACAGCGACACCTTGTGTCACAGATGTGGAATGGACACTCATAAAGCAGATGAATGCGGTGCCAAGACTGCAACATGTCTTTTCTGTCACAAAACAGGGCATTATGCACGCATGTGTTTTAAGAAGAAAAAGAAGACACAGACAGAAAAGAAAAGTGGAAAAATTAAAGACAGAGATAAAGAGAAAGTAAAGACAAGATCAAGTAAACCAGTGAGAGCAGTAGTTCAAGATACTTCTGACTCAGATTCAGATGAGTTTATTCATGCTGTGGAACACTTCAGAACATACTTGTGGGGAGCCAAGTTTACACTGCAAACTGACCATAAACCCCTCATTTACATGTTCAACTCAGAAAAAGCTACACTGTCACCACCCAGAATACAAAGACTTGGCCTGAGACTACAACCGTATGACTATAAGATAGAACATATTGCTGGAAGGTCGAATGTAGCTGATTCACTTTCACGACTTCCTTTACCAGAGACATGCTACAATGAGTATGTGGAAACATACATCGACAGAGTGCTGTCATTGACGATGTATGAGGTAGAAGCCATTAGCCTTGAGGACATAAAACATAAAATGTCTAAAGATGACACAATGAGACAACTGTTGACAATTGTGGAGACGGGAAAATGGCCAAATCCAATCCCAGATGAACTGCAGCCTTACAAAAGATGTGCAGGAGAGCTCTGCACATATGATGGACTTGTACTGAGAGGACATAGGATAGTGCTACCAAGAACGATGGTGAAACAAGCACTGGAAATCGGACATGAGACTCACCAAGGAGTGATTCGAACAAAACAATACCTGAGGAGCAAATTCTACTGGCCCAACATGGACCTAGATGTTGAAAGACTGATCAGAAACTGCTCTGCCTGTGTGCTTAATCAGCCACTACATGAAGATCAACCACTCCAACCACTAGAACTACCACCAAGACCTTGGAGTAAAATAGGTATTGATCTGGTAGGTCCCATCCAAAACCAGTACATATTAACTGTGATTGACTACTATTCATCTTTCCCAGAAGCTATAGTCATTTCAGATATTTCCTCATCTACTGTGGTAACAGAATTGACTAAGATCTTTGCTAGATTTGGATATCCCCTGGAAGCTGTTACTGATAATGGAAAGCAGTTTGTAGGACAGTTATTTGAGTCTTTCCTTAAGTCCTGTGGAATTAAACATATCAGAGCATCTCCATATTATCCTAAAAGCAATGGGAAAATAGAGAGGTTTCACAGATACCTGAAGAAAGCCTTCAGGACATCCAAGAGTGTGGGAAAGTTATGGAAAAATGAACTTCCAAAGATATTGATGGCATATCGTGCGACACCACACAGAGCATCGGGAGAGACACCAGCAATGCTCATGTTTGGACGAGATATCCGCACTAAATGTCCTAACTTGGAGAGGGAATGTGAAACTCTAAAAGAAAAGAAGAGGATAACAGATGTAAAAAATCATCACGAGGAATACAAAACTAAAATGAAACAGTATGCTGACAAGATCAGCCGAGCAAAGGAGCACAACTTTAAAGTTGGTGATGTAGTCTATGTTGCTAGTAGGGAGACTGGGAAACTGGATCCTACCTTCAGTAACATTCGTTATGTGATACTGAGAAACACAGCTGATAACGCCTTTGAACTGATCAACACAGAAGATGGATCAAGGGTGATCAGGAATGTCAAACATCTTTGCCACACACCTGTTGTAATGGACTTTGATGTTGTTGAACCTTCACGGGAACACAACCCTCAAATCCATAATGAACCAGAGGATGTGTTGAGTGCTGAGAAGAACACTCCATCAGTCGAGATCCCACCTGAACCTACCCCACCTGTGTCTGATGTCATCACTACCAGGAAGGGACGTGTTGTCAGAAAGCCCATCAGATACAGAGAGACTTGAATAAATAAATAAAGTGGAAATGAATGTTGGATTTGTTGACAAGTTAAATGTCACTGTTTGAAAAGAGAAAAAAAAAAAATGTTTGTTTATTTAGAAAGTACTAAAACAATGTGATTGTTTGATTTATTAAGAAGAGAATGTTTTTTTTGGTTACAGATAGGCTTTTGTTCTAAACAAAGGAGGAAAATGTAGTATAGTTTGTTATTGCGTTATCGCGAGAACAGAAGGAGAGAGAAAACATGGCGGTCAGATGCATAAGAACGTGTTCAATAAAGCAAACATAAAACTGAACTAAAGGACTGTTTATTATAAACAACACAACACATATACTTCGGACATGAACTGTACAGCTCAATGTGTAGGGTTTAATCACTCACAGTTCACAATCTTATTCCAACAATACTACGAGGGTCTGATGAGCCCTCTCTGTCCCTGCTGCTTCTGATATTAGCTCTGTTAGCAGAGAGCTGCTGCTGGACTCTGAAGCTGAACTTGACTCGGCCCTGGATGAACTTTCTGACCAAAATAAACGCATAATCCTGTCAAGCCTTGCCATTCTGTGAGGTGAAAGGTTTAAAAATAAAAATAAATCCATCTTTAGCTGGAGAATGGGTAGGTTTTTAGTAGAAATGAGCCGTGAGTCCTCAGTGAACGGCTGAGACGGCAGAGAAACACACGGAGCGTCCTGTACGACAGCGCCCCCTACTGGTACAGGTTTGGTCGATGCGCGTGCATGTTGAGAGAATGCAGACATTTGAATTTCATTGGCTGAAAAATGTCGGCGGCAAGAAATAATTGAAAGGGGTCTCTAGGAGGAAGGAGGGTCTTCATCAGAATGACAGATATTGTGGAACTCAACCCATAGATCATAGTTTAGACCTGAAATATCATTTAAAACATTTAGAAAACTTTGATACAGAGAAAAATGCTCCAGAGAGCCGCTTTAATTAACTTTAGAAAAAATGTCAAAATTGGTCTAATAATTTTTTGTGAGTTTAGATCTTGAATGTTTCAGGTTTCTGACGTCTCACAAGTTGGAGAAAAACAGAAAGTCGACGTTTCAAATGTGTGAGGAAACACTTAAACAAATTTAATAAGATTTTAAAAATTTAAAATATGATCCAAACTGGTAATATGTATGCCTCCAGCTAAAATTATTGTGTGTTTTTGAGCATAATTCAACAGGCCCACTAATTTAAAAATACTCCTAAATCAGAAATAGCATTCTGTGACTAAAATTAGATCTACGTCCATTATGAGGGCATCAGGACGTCAAGAGTGAAGAAATGAACAGGAAGCTCAATACTACCACCATGTGCACGATGCTGACAACCACAACTAAACTTTAATCTGAGATTCTTTACATAAAAGAACACTGAGTTAACTTTTATTTACATAAATGCATTTAAAATGTCCTAATTTATCATAATAACCTACAGGAAAGGTAACAATAACAACTCATTAAGATGATCCTACCAGTTTGAGGCAAGAGTACCCAGCTGCATCAAAATGGCGCACGAAGCTCCATGACATCGCATGAACCTCCATGACGTCAATTACCGGAAGTGGGCTTTTTTACCCGGAAGTCACGTGACTTAGAGTCACGCCGCCTTCTTTTTTAGAAAATTCTTTATTTAAAGTTACGAAAAACTTATCCAAAGATATTCTAAAACAGAGAAAGAGCTTTGAATACAAGTAAATGTATTTATGTGCGTTCAAACTGCATCAAATTCCCGGAAGTTACATCACTGACAGCACAATTCATGTGACTTAAAGTCATGCCTTGTCTTTCTTACAAAATAATTTGACAGTTGCAGAAAACGTATCCAAACATGTTCCAACAACTAGGAAAGAGCTGTGTGATGTTTTTCTGCATTCAAACTAGATCAAATATATACTTAGCATACAGTAGAAAAACCAATCACGTAATTTTTATTGCTGTATTAATAAGTACATTTGTAAATTTTATGTATAGCTTTTTTTTGTAAACTCACTTCCTAATTATTTTATTGCAGGACTCACCATAGCCTACTGTTTATGTTTCTGTAACTTTTTGTACAGGTGTTGCTCATAAAATTATATTCAAAAAGTGAAATTTTGTATATTATCTTTTATGTATTTTTATTTACCTTTACTCTTTTTATCTTCAATTTTTATGTATTTTATCCACCATGACATGGCACCTCAAACCATCACTGACTGTGGAAACATCACACAGGACCTCAAGCAACGTGGACTCTGTGACTCTCCTCTCTTCCTCCAGAGTGTGGGACCTTGATTTCCAAAGTAAATGCAAAATTTAATTTTATCAGAGAACACAACTTTGGATCACTCAGCAGCAGTCCAGTGCTTCTCGTCCTTATAAGAATCATACTAGCAATATTGATAATCCAAAAAAGGGTTTTAAATAAAGGCATACAC
>SSNR01000085.1:579070-621845 GCA_006937965.1 Callopanchax toddi
AGGGACTTCTGCTGAAAGAGAAGATGATTCTTTAAAAACCGTAATATCTATGGCCTTAAGTAGCATATCTGCTGAAAAAGGAAAAAAATCCCAATATTTTGATGTATAACTTGTCTAAATAGGACAAACGGTGTGAGAGTAGGAACATTTTGTTCAGAAAGGTGCTTAAATGCAGTCGAAATCCATTACAGACTGAGAGAATCATAAACCAATCAGCCTGGCCAATCAGAAAGCACCAATTTAGCTGAGTCATGCTTAGGTGACATGCAATTTAACTATGTCTACCTCACACTGCTGTGTTTAACCTGGAAAAACCACTGTCCGAACAACTAGCTGCTATTCAAAAACGATAAGACATAAATAAAAAATTTAAACTTTGTGGGTGACAGGACACTTTCGAGGTGTTCTGTCTAAATTTCTGTGTGTCTACGTTAAAATTTGAGGGAGATATGACGATGGAAAAACAGGGTTCAGTGAAAGTTCAAAGACAGACAGATGAGGTCGATTAACATGAGAAATCGGCCCAAAAAGGGAGGATTTCTGCTGGCCTTGAGGTGATTTATGAACGAGCCATACTACCTATGGCCCAAACAACCAGATATTCTGAAACTAGACAAAAATCCCAACATTTTAATGTATAATTTGTTGATGTTCTTCAAACTGAGTGACTGTAGTGACCATTTGAAAGAAAAAGTCTCTCCTAATCCAAAACGTGCTGAGGGTTAGAGGGCGGTGATGACATCACTAGAGTGGGAGACAGGTTTGAGATTCACGATTCACTCCCGAACAAAGTTGTCCTGCTCCCACAGTTTTCACAGCACATGTATAAATTATACATTTCTGATTAGGGATTTTTGTTAGCTTTCAGAAAGTGTAACTCTCATGTCTGTGTGACTTACGGTTCTCTCACAAATCGACCTAGTTGGCTCAGAAAGTCCAAATCTGCTCCCATCTCTTTCATTATATTTTTGTCGATTTTTTTGTGTGACTTCTGAAATGTTCCTTGAGTTTAACTCGTCATATCTCAGGAATGGTTAAAGATATCAACAAGCTGAGTCATTTGGGAATAGTTGAAAGTCTTGTGAGTCTTTTAAAAGTTGAATGAAGTTGATAGGTTGAAGTATGCTGAAGTAGTACAACTTTGAAAAAGAGTAGAATTATTTGAAAAATTTGAAGAATTTGAAGGATTTCAATGTATTCCAATGGGCCCAAAAGTTGGACAAAAAGCTGAATATCTTAAAAAATATTAAAGATATCAAGAAGAAAAGTCATTCCAGGAAAGTCCTAAATGAGCTGAACGTTTTGATATATGAATGGTTGAAATCAGCAGAAAATTGTGGAAGGAGTAGCGAGCCAAAAAACGGCGGAAGTTATAAGAAGAAGAAGAATAATAATAAAGAGAAACAGCAAAACAATAGTTGGAATGCTTAGTCAGCATTCCAACTAATAATAAAGAGAAACAGCAAAACAATAGTTGGAATGCTTAGTCAGCATTCCAACTAATGAAAGAGATGGGAGCAGATTTGGACTTTCTGAGCCAACTAGGTCGATTTGTGAGAGAACCGTAAGTC
Source organism: Callopanchax toddi (assembly GCA_006937965.1). NCBI lineage: Eukaryota > Metazoa > Chordata > Actinopteri > Cyprinodontiformes > Nothobranchiidae > Callopanchax > Callopanchax toddi. The sequence goes on from SSNR01000085.1 coordinate 580,642, forward strand.
ACACAGACATGAGAGTTACACTTTCTGAAAGCTAACAAAAATCCCTAATCAGAAATGTATAATTTATACATGTGCTGTGAAAACTGTGGGAGCAGGACAACTTTGTTCGGGAGTGAATCGTGAATCTCAAACCTGTCTCCCACTCTAGTGATGTCATCACCGCCCTCTAACCCTCAGCACGTTTTGGATTAGGAGAAACATTTTCTTTCAAATGGTCACTACAGTCACTCAGTTTGAAGAACATCAACAAATTATACATTAAAATGTTGGGATTTTTTTCCTTTTTCAGCAGATATGCTACTTAAGGCCATAGATATTACGGTTTTTAAAGAATCATCTTCTCTTTCAGCAGAAGTCCCTGATTTTATGATCCTTCAGCTCTGTGTTTGACCCTTAAAATGTCTTTATATTCTTCAGTTGAGCTTTAGTTCAGGTTTTTAGATTTTTTTCAGAGGTTTTAAACTTTTGTTTCAGCTAAATTTAACCTTTTTAGCTATTTTAAACTGTTAAAATAAAAAATTAAGATATTTTAAGCCCTTGAACTCAAATTAAACTACTTTCTTCTTCTTAAACCTGTAACTTTCATCAGCTGCTCACACTTTTACTGCATGTGAGCACCTTTTGGAACAAAATGTCCCTACGCTCACACCGTTTGTCCGATTTAGACAGGTTATATATCAAAACGTTGAGATTTTTGCCCTCTTTCAACAGAACTTCTTGATTTTCTGACTCCTTAAGGTGTTTTTGTGTTTGACCTACATTCATTAAACTGTCTTTAAACTCTTTAGCCTCACTTAAGTTCAGCGTTTTAGAGGTTTTAACAATTTATTTAAGCTAAATTCAACATATTTCAGCTAATTCAAAGAAGTACAATACAAAATTAAGATATTTTAATGCTTTCAACTCAAATTAAACTACTTTCAACCTCATTATATTTTAACTAATATTCTACCATTCTGCTTGACCTTAAAGTCTTTCTTACACTGTACTGTTTAGCTAATCTTGTAATATTTCTTCCACTATTTTTTTACCTTTTCTGCTGGTGTAAACTTTTTTGCAAGTTATTGCTTTTTGCTATTTTCTTCTTTTGCTAACCATTTGAGTGTTTAAGCAATGTTTTCAGCTAAATTATCTTATACTGATTGAACTGTATTTACACAGTTCAGCTTAGATTAAGCTTTTAATCAGTTTTTTAAGATTTTTTCACATGTTTAAGCAATCTTTTCAGCTAAATGATCTTATACTGATTGAACTGTATTTACACAGTTCAGCTTAGATTAAGCTTTTAATCAGTTTTTTAAGCTTTCTTCACATGTTTAAGCAATCTTTTCAGCTAAATTACAATTTTTCAGCAAATGTGTACAATAATTTCAACAATTCAGGTATTTTCAACAAATTTGTTCAAATTTAACAACTTTAAGCTACATTAGACTTAAACAAATCTAAATTTTCAGCAAATATTTAAAGTTTAGCTAAATTTCCACTCATTTGAGCTTCTTTCAGCTGGTTTTGGACAATTTCAGCTGTCTCTTTCAGCTTTCAGCATTCCAACTTTGCTTTTTCGCAGGAAAAGCATCTTTTCTAGTTTGAATTGAATTGAATGTGGGGTTTTTTTCTGACAGTGATATTAATTCATTAAGTCTTTAGATAATCCAGTCTGACACACAGAACCTGAATAAAACTCTCTAACACAACATGACAGAGCAGATTGTCTCACCTGAGGACACTGAACGGTACACTGATCTGAACCTGGAGTTACCTAAACACAGAAACACAGCTTTTCAAAAACATTTCCATTTGTTAATCCTGAAAATATTCTTGACCATGAATCTTCATCCTTGAGAAAAAAACAATCCATAAAGCTGTAGTAAGTATGCCAGGCCTCCATGCAGCGCTGTAATTTAGGTATGAACAAACACCCAAAACAGGAAAGAAGATGAAGAGAAATATCATGTTTTCTTGTGTGTGAAACACATGCTAGAGATTGGGCTATGATGCAATTTTCATGAGGTTGTGTTTTGACTAAAAACATGTAAATGAAACAGTGAAGTTTTCAAGATTTATTAAAGACATACTTCACAACTTTTTCATATTTTTATATATTTTCCTTGAGCCAGTATGTGCTATATGACCCTTCACAGGGTTAATGAAAAGTCACTCAGCCCCATCTGGTGCTTAGATCCAGAATACCACGATTGCAAAATCTCATTCTACGGTCCGGTGCCCTGAAGTCTCACAAAGTCATATCTAGCGAGGGTTAGGCTAACTAACCCAAAGTGGCTAGTTGTTATGCTAGAGCCTGAATGTTTTTAGCTCATGATTCCTGCTTTTTTTTTTTATCTCTCCCTGCTTGAACTCAGCTGATTTTTTGAAGGAGTAAATAACCGCTCCAGTAGAAAGCAATGAAGGCTGAGGAGACATTTCAACAGTTAGATTTAGGTGTTTTTGAGCATAAACAATTATGCTAACGTTTTTACGGCAGTGATTTAAAATGGACACCAGGGGGAGCCAAAACAAGCAAAACTGCATAGTATCTGTTTAACTCTGATTCCATTGAAGTTTTGGGGCAAATAAAACGTGATTTCACTGTGGAGACAAGATTGAAACAATAAAAAACGTTGGCATACTCACACCACTACCATGTGGGCAACACCAAAAAAAAAAAAAAAAACATTTAGGGAAAAACATTTAGGTTTTTAACTGCTATTTTTTTAGAGTAACTATAAAATATTTTTAAAACGTGGAATTTTTATTTCCAAATGCACTAATTTATTGGGCTGAAAACTAAAATGGTTTATATTTAGTCATGATGAAAATGTAAAACACAAACAGATCACAGTGACTCTTATTTAAAATCTGAGACTGTAAACAAACTGAATGTTTTTCCAGTTTAAAGGCACACTATGGCCCTTTGGCTTGTTTTTAGCACCCCTAGTGTCCATTTTAAATCACTGTCGTAAAAACGTTAGCATTGTCTTTGCTCAGAAACACCTAAATCTAACTGTTGAAATGTCTCCTCAGCCTTCATAGCTTTCTACTGGAGCGGTTCATCACTCATTCAAAGAAATCAGCTGAGTTCAAGCAGGGAGAGATTAAAAAAAATACAGGAATCATAAGGCAAAAACACTCCAGCACTAGCATATAAGCTAGCAACATTGGGTTTGCCTAATCCTCGCGAGATACGTGACTTTGTGAGACTTCAGGGCACCGGACCGGAGACTCAGAAGTTGCAAACGTGGAATTCTGGACACAAGCAGCAGATGGGGCTGAGTGACTCTTCATTAACCCTGTAAAGGGTCATATTAGCACATACTGGCTCAAGAAAAAGATTTTAAAATATGAAAAAGTTACACAGTTTGCCTCTAATTCTCACCTCTGGTATTCTGGCAATACCACAAAGCAAGTCTGCCAGATCAGCATGTAGTGTGTTCAGCTGAGCTCCGGCTGGAGCGTACAGGATGTTCTGGGTGCTGCGGTCCGTCACCGCCCGTCGCAACTCCTCCATGTCAGCCTGGTCTATACCCACAGCCAACACTGTCACCCCTTTAAACACACATACAGGTTTGTGATCAGATTTTTGTGGATAATTTGAATAATGCAAACAGAAGGTAATTTGTTTATGTTGATTATAAATTCTGAGACACTTTTGATTTATTCTAATTAACAATGGTGCAACACAAAAAGAACCTCAGCGATATGCTACATCACACCTGTAGTTCTTAGGTTGTTGGCTGCGAGGGTCAGGTTGTCGGCTGATTTTCTGTCAGCGATGATGACAACAGCTGCAGGTACCCGAGGCCTCCGTCCAGCTGAGGGGGTCAGAAGGTACTGACGGGTGAATGTCAACGCCTCACCTAAAAGAGAAGACAGCTACTGTCACAACTTCCACACAGCAAGAGGAAGTGCTAGCACAGAAAAACACAGACCAATGTTATTCCCTGGGCTTTCATCAAAGGGTGTCGACTGGATCTCTTGAAGCAGTGTGTCCGATCTGCTGCGGTGATTGAGCAGGAACCAGATTTTGGGTCTAAAGCCATAAAGTACAGCTCCAACCTGAAAATTGAAGAAATAACCTTATTGTTGCTTGAAGTTAAAAAAAAAAAAAAGAAGTGTTACTTGAACTTGAGCACTATCTAGCTTGTCAAGAGTTATTTTGGGATTCTTCCATCAAAAGCACCTGTGAGTCACGAGGTCCAATAGTGGCGAGTGACCCCGCTGCACTCGTGAGAAGTTCACGCAGTGGTCTTGCCAAATCCGTGCGATCGATTGATGCAGGCACCAGAAACACCACGTCAAGACGACCACCCAGACACACTGTAGGGAAAACCGTTTGGAAAGCTGAATAAACAGGAGATGCTCATAGGTAAGTGGAACGGATTACATGTTAGTCTGTTACCAGTGCGCTCATCTATAAAGGTCTCTCCTGCCGGTCCACTGGAAAAGGAGGGCTGTATGGTAAACCTGTATTGACGGCCCAAACGCAGACCGGTCACCAGGTACGAGCTGGACGACGCCGGCAGCGTGACGGACAAACCGCGACCAATATCTGAAATGATTAAAAAATCTATTAACCTGTGAGTATGTATTATTAATATGTGAGTATGAGCAAAAATAATGAAACCAATTTCTCACCTGTCTCCTCTTTCCAGTGGAGAGTGTACCCCGTTGCACCAGGAAGAAGAGCCCAGCCAAGCCGCACAGAGTCCTGGGTAACTTCTGTCACTCGTAACGTTGTGGTAGTCAATGAGGGACGAGGGGTACTAAAACCAGCTGTTCAAATATACAACATAAAAAACAATGTTGACATGTTTGGTGGTGAGACTATAGAAGCACAAATATTACTGGTGGTTCCCAAATATTTGAATATTCATCATTTGTGAACTTTTACAGCAGGAGTGAGGGACTCACATGTGGTGACTCTGGCTGAAACAGGGGCCCCCTCTCTGTTTTGAACCACAGCCTTGACCTTTACCTCGTACTGAATTCCAGGGTCAAGCTGGTCTAAATCTACCACTGTCACATCTCCACCCACCAACTGGCTCCTCTCTTCACCACCTACAGAGAAATACAACAGCACAAATCTAAATCTTCTTTATTTTATCAGCACTTCTATTTAGATCTATATCACAGCAGGCGTTTTGAGTAAAGGTGTATAAGTAGCAGCAGATTAGTCCAGTCTGCAGGGGGAGAACAAAGTCCAGCCCCAGTGCTCTGCTCTGTGTGGAGGAGACAGAAACTTCACATTAGAGTAGAGAAAGTTGAAGGAATCAGTGTGTTGCTAGAAGAGGTCAGCGAGGCAGATAAAAGCCTGGTTTTATAAGGGTTTGTTTGTGCAAAAGAAAAGGATTTATTGTGAGACAGGAAGTCTTTGAAGGTTTACAAAGAATAGGGTTGATGAAGTCATAGGAGTGAATTATCGGTTTAGTCGAGTTTGTTTAGGACTTAATTCTACCTGTATGGAAGGAATCAGAGCTTTAGAAAAATCACAGAATGTGAGAGATGAATTGCAACATTTTTGTGAGAATTGTACTAAAACTAATGAACCAACTATTAGAAACTCACCATCTGTTCTCCTCCAAGAGACTCGATAAGCTGTTGCTCCCTGCACACCAACCCATGAGACTCGAACAGCCTCTCCTTGGGACTCCTGGACTTGCAAAGACGTCACAGGCCCAACAACTGAAGGCTCTGGTTCTGCAAGTAAAAATAAATTAATATTAAGATGTGTATTCAGCAGATTTCTTGAGAGTTGACAGTGTATTTGGAGTGTTCGTTGAAATACTTGTCCTGATATTCAGAACAGATGGAGTTCCCTCTCGAGAACCAATCAGTGCAGAAACTTGGACGGTGTAGGCTGAATTTGGCTGAAGTCCATCAATTGTGTAGGAGGAGACGTTATCAGCTACCGTACTTGTTGTTTCAGCTCCTGCACCAAGAAAAAAAAATCTTTACATGCAGCTTTTATTAATTACAGGACTTATGTATCTGTAATCCACCTAAAGGATGTTTTTCTTAATTTATCTGTTTGTACCATCATCACGACGCCACGTAATCTTATATCCTGTTGCCCTGGAAAAAGGTGACCATGCGAGGCGTATCCTCTGAGATGAGATATCTGTGATGCGAAGTCCAGTCAAAGCCCCTGTGGAGGGATTAGTGCGTGTAGACAGCGTGACGGCTTCCCCGACACGCTGATCAACAATAGCTGCAACACCAATTACCAGCACCTCATCTGGCTGCAGGTTGTCTATAGTGAAAGCTGTGGCCTCGGCTCCAAGAAGACGAGACTGATCTACATCTGCACAGTGGAAAAAATAATACAAAAAAATGAATATTAACCCCAAAATAGATGGATGCAGACATAAGAAATCTTATCGTCTGTAGCAGGATTTGTAAAAGTTCATATGAAGAAAAAACTGAATCTAAAATTCAAAGCAGAAAAAGTTACAGAACCATAAAAGAAAATCATGTGCATCTTACTTACTGTTGCCTTGTCTCCATGTAACCCTGTACCCTGATGCCGCAGTAACTCCTTCCCAAGCGATTCGAATCCTCCGACCGTTTGCGTTTGTTACTCTGAGGTTGGTTACTCTACCTGCACTTTGTTCTGAAACAAAACAAAAAAAAGGACTGAGATTATAGAAATATATTGACTAATTTTATTTAATCGAGTTTAAAAGGTCAAAACAAGACTGGTTACGTAGCTGTTCAAAGAAAAAAAACTGAGACATGAATGAAGTGATTTACATGCATTTGATTGTTAGATTCTGAAATTATGATGTAAAATATAAGCTGAAAGTAATGTTTAAGTGTAGGACTCCACTCACCTGGTTTGATATAGACCGTTACTGGTTCCCCGTTATTGCCTCCCACCACTGCAGTGACACTGATGCCGTACGACACTCCCACTATCAGGTCTCTGAGGTCAAGGGTCGTCTGATCTCCAGAGATACTTTGGATTTTCTCTGTTCCATCTGACATGCAGAAACAAAAAACACATTCATGTTTTTATCTACATGTAAAAAACATACAGAGCTGTGAAAAAGTATTTACACCCCTTTAAGATTTCTTTTGTTTTTGCTTACTTGACACCTAAATGTCTGTGGCTGCTTAGCTGCTTCAGGACCTGGATGACTTGTAATAACTTTTTCACATAAAGTCAAGTTGGTTTCAATAGCCTTCTCCCTTAAACAATTAAATCGTTATTTGAAAACTTTTTTTATTGCAAAAACAGAACCAACCTGTAAGGGGGCAAATACTTACCGTATTCACAGCGCTGTAAATCAAAATGATATGACTGAGTAAGCTAGCAGCATACCGTCTGTGTTCAGGATGATGATCCGGTACTGTGTGGCTCCAGCTACGCCCGTCCAGCCAAGTCTGACGGTACTGCCCAGTGACTCCACCACTCTCAGGTTGGACACACTTCCCACTGGCTGCTCCTCTGAGATATAAAAATGCTTATGATGAAAACCTATTTTCATAACGGGTAAATCATCTTCAGAACATCAAAAATGATACTAAGGCTTGTTTATGAAATAGTTCTGACCTCTTCCCTCGGTGGAGACAGGCGTGGCCACCTCCCGACCTTCGTACAGCGTGTAGAGGGTGAAGACATAATCTGTTTTTGGCCGAAAACCCGTCAGCTCGTAGCTGGTGGTGCTTTTAGGAAAAGTCAGGCTCTGGACACTACTTCCTGTAGGAGACAACAACGTTTCAAGATTTAAAGGATTAAATTTCATTTTTTTCTTGCAGTCTATAGGATGAACTCAAATTTTAGAAACAAACGTGATTTCATTAAAATAGTTCGTGTATGAATAAATACAATGTAAACATCATATCAGTCACATTAAGCCATGCAGAGTTTGATCTGAAGAAAGGATTGATAAAGTAAGCTTTGTTTGATCATTGTTGTCATTTTTACTGGAATTTAGAATTTAGAATTTACTCTGTGCTACAAAACAGATTCTAAGGCAATTCAAGGCACAATGACCATTTACCATAACAGGCCATGTAAAATACAAACGATTTGCTATAGTATGATTACCAAACAAAGTTAATTGACGAATAAATAATATAATATTTACAAAAATAATTTATTTTCTACTTTCATTTAAAAAATCAAAGTTTTTAAAATATGAATTCTTAAAAAACAACTTTTATTATAATTCTAAAGATGTACGGTACTTTGCTGGATAAAACGTCTTTGGAAATATTACATACAAATGATTAAATCTCACAAAAAATACTAACATTTAGATTTTAATTTCTTTCAGGATTTTAAACTCAGCAACACTTGTTTGGTTCCAAATTAAACTTAGGCTGTTTTTTGTGTGTTTGGTGCAAGTTCCAAACCAGTCCATTAAAGTGAGTGTAGGTGTCGGCTTTTAAAGAATCTCAGAAATGCTGAAATTTAGCTCGGAGGGTCGAACTTGACAAAATTTATAACTCAGAAAGTAACTGGAGTAGAGCTTTAGGATGTGAACCTTACAAACAGAATTCATAACACCACAGTGTGTTAGAAGTGAAGCGTCCTGCTGACAGTCCTGACACAAAATAAACTAATAAAAAACACATCAGACATTGACATTTAAAATACTTTGTACTTGGACAAAACTATCAGCACTGCCCAGCAGAGAAAAGTGTGTTTATATATTTTTAAAGGCCAACGTGGAAAATAAAATGTGTGCATCTACGTATGTAGCGTGATCGTCTGACCTCCCTCCTCCCTCCACTCCAGGCGGTACCCCCTCGCAGTCTGAATGAGTCTCCAGTTGAGCCGGACGGAAGACGGTCCAGTGTTGATGGCTTTGAGGTCCTGCTGTTCTTGACGCTCTGAGGGAAACACAGCAAGTAGTATATCAGTAAAACTTACACCGAAAAGTTTCCTTATTATTAATTCATTATTGATAATGGTTTCCACCAACACCTGTATGAGTCTTCAGTGGTTTGAACTCTGCCAGTTTAAAGTCAGTGTGTGTGTGTGTGTGTGCAGATTGCTTTTCTTACTTATGGAAAATTTGACCTTTAATTTGAAAACAATAGTCTCATCTATCCATTAGAGTGTTAAAAAATAACAACCTGTTAATAAATCCTATGATGCAATATTTGAATACAGTACAATAGTTGTATTGAAAGAAAATTAAAGAAACATGAGCTAATTATAGGTTCATCCTATAGCAGGTCATTGGTTTAAATGTAGAAATCAGGCAGGAATATTACAAAAAATACTTAAAAATAGAAAATGTTAAGTTTAAAAGTGATCACTTACATATATGCAGCTCAAAACACACCTTCTCTCTAAAGCTCAAAGGTCTCAGTCTCACATCTTTGTTTCCTTCATGCAACCAATCAAGTGGGATAAAAATACTACACCAGCTTCTATAGCATAATGACAGAATCCTTGGATTTGATCGCGCCTGTTAAAGAGCAGGTAATTCCCATCACCAGGTAATGTGAGTTAAGTAGAAATGCAGGAGATATACACATTAGTTTGCTTTATTAAAATAAAAAATGTTGCTGCCAAAGCAGGAAAAACCCTGGAACCAAACTACAGCATGATAAGACAAGAACTCACACAAGCTCAACTATTAGACCCTATACAACGGAAACATTACTAAATGGAAGGCAGGTGTGCTGATTAGCAACAGAGACCTGGTGTGATGGGAGGCAGAACAAAGCAGGAAGTAAAATTTACAATACAGGAAATAACAAACACAAACAGGCATTAACAAAAATCCAGATCAGAACAAATCAAACAAAAACTCAAGAACCAAAATCAGACATAGATGTTATCTTTAAAGATATTTATCATTCCGTGAGTGTATCTATATGACATGTTTTAATAAGTAGGGTTTTTCTAAGGTCTAAACAGTACTATGTTTAACAGTATGTCTGTATACACGTCCCTTATTTCAATATTTATAACTCTTTAAGATATTTCTGCTGAGAACAGCCGGACTACAGTGGCTTGACTCTAGTCACACCATGTGTGTGTGTATTACTCATCAGATACACAGGAAGTGTGTTTAACTGTCTGTGTAACTTTAGCAGTGGGTCACTTTGATGATTTTAGTGTGATTGACGTGTTGATTGCAGTCATTATTTATTAGAAAACAAGTATTTTATCAAATTCAGCACTGGCTCAAGTTACCACTTGAATATTTACTTACACAAACTTTAAAACAGTTCATACAAATGTATTTTCAGACAGAAGTAACATTTTAATAGATTTAGAATAAAAACTTCAAAGAAATGTTTTCAATTTTTACATTATTTATACAACACTGAACAAATGTGAGTCCTTTACTGGAATTTAGCTCATTCTTCTTCCTATTTGTTTTTTTTTTTTACCAAAACCTGCAGATTTTAACACTTGTATTGTGACATCATATTAAAGGATTTAACTGAAAAAATTAAATTCAGAAAACTGTAGAGAACATTTGATATTATTAGCTTGAGTTTATTTTTCCTCTTTGATCTTTTAAAGGTTTCAAACTATGTTTGGCTGTGCTACATTTATTCAAGGTTTTGAGTCATTCTGCTGTGATCCACACTTACCTATCTTGAATCTGGCTGTTGCGATGGGCCCCTCGACGTTTCGCTCATACAGCGGGATGATGGTGACGATGTATTCAGTATCTGGCTGCACTCCAGACAAAGTATAGAACTCACTGTCACCGGCAACCTCCACAGTCTCCACGTCTTGACCTAGTAAAAAAGAAAAAAAAATGTATGGAAATGTTTTTAAAGATGTTACCAGAAAGACTCTTTGTTGTCCTTTGTTCTAACCTGTGAACTGTCCCCAAACCAAACGGTACCCTTGGACACCACTGACTCGTCTCCATCGTATACGAACGCTGCCCTCTGACATCGTCTCCACTGACAGCTGCTGCACCGCCTCCAGACGCACTGAAACAAACACAAGAAGTGACGCGAGGATGTTTTCATTAATAAATCGGACAAAAAGCCTTTTTAAATTGTATTCTGTTTATCCTGCAACATCATCAAACCTGTGAAGTACAATCGACTCACGTGTTCGAGCGTTGAGGGTGGACGGGGACGCAGTGCTTCTGGGGAACAAGGGGTAGAGGTTGATGACGTATTCTGTGTCCGGCTGAAGAGAGTCCAGGGTGGCAGATGTGGCATCAGCAGACAGCCGCAGCTCCAGCAACTGAGCTTCAGGCTGACCTGATCAATCAGCCAAACAAACAGGAGAGAGAGAATAAACATTACTGAACACATTAACTTTACAGTGCCTTCAAACAGAAATACTGGGCAAAAGAAAGGAATTGATGTAGAAGATCACCTGGAAGTAAAACGTGCAGCCTGACAGGTTGTTTATCTGTTCCTTTTATTACTGTTAGCTGATTATTCTGTCCATTTGAAAGCCTGTGTCTGTGTGTGAACACTTGTCAAAGCTGTAAAGGTTGAACACAACTGGAACAACAAACATCATGTCAGAAGATCGACACCAGAGATTGTTACAGTGCTGCTGTTGTTTTGTTTGTTTACATTTGTAGGTTTTTAATAGTTGATACTTATCTTTATAAATCAAAGCACTCAGGCTGTTATACTATATCAAGTAGAATGTTTGTTTTCCTTGTTTTTAGTCTTTAAGAGTTTATTATTCATATTTCAATCTAGTAAACAATGAAATATAAAACTGGGGTCAAAGTATGTTGTGATAGTCAAGAGTATGAACAGTGCACAGACCCCTCTACCTAAAAAAGAAGAAGTCCTTTACCAGTTTTTCTGACAGATATCAGATTATTTCTTTTAAATTAACACAATATTCTGGTGAACCTTCTGTGGGATCTGCCAGTATTTCATCAAAGAAACAACTCCTGCCATGAAAGGTTCCCTTGATGCAGGTTTAACATACGTCAAGTCGTCCAGTGACTGATGATTCCTCCTAACTTTATTTCATATAATTATCTTAACATGAAAATTGTTCAATTGTTTGAGATAGGGTGCGATTTTTGGGGGGCACTGTGAATTATATTCTTAATTAATAACAATGCTCTGTTGAAGCCACAGCCCACATAGAAAATAAATAGTGCTGATTTTAAAGGTTACAAACTCCTCCCAGCTGAGAGCAACGTTTTTCTCCTCCAGCTGCCTCCAAGAGCAGCGGCGCTTTAAAAATATGAATAAATAATACAAATTAAAAATGCCTCCTTCAGTGAACATGTCGCTTCCATAAAATAAATCTCTGCTGCAGTAAAGTCTTTTTGAGTGATTTGGTGACAGAGCTGATAGATTTCCACTTGAGTTTTCAGTAAATCTAGAGAAACTAAATTAGCTCAGTTCAGTGAGCACAATTACAGACATTTATAAAACTCAGTTGGTGCATTTTGTCTTTGGGATCAGAGTCCTCGTGTTCCCACAGTAACCACATTCTGCAGATGTAATTAAAAGGAGGATAAACTACATCTTGGGGCTGCCTTGGTTGATCTGGAGGAGGTGATGAGGGAGTAGCTCAGTTAAGTCAGACAGGAGAGAAAGTTTCTGTTTCAACAAGACAACAACCTACAGCAGACCACCAACAAATACCACACAGGTGTAGCTCTGTGCCGACTCACGCTATCCTTTCTGAATGTACATTTAAATAAATATATCATAGTCTCTGTTTGGTTTGATGCAACCAAACATGAAATAAAACGTTGTCCTGTTTTTATGAAAGCTGTCACTACCTTTGTTTGCTTTGTGATTCTATAAAATCACATTTTAGAGTGAAGATGGGTAAATATGTTCTATTTTAAGTTTATTCTGAAATAAAACAAAACATTAAAGTGTCTGAATCCTTTCATAATGCACTGTAATCCCTCTCTGAAGGTGAGAGGTTCCTCCAGCAGTGCACTGAGACTGTAATCCTGCCACATGTTCAGTGTGGGAGAAACTCCTTTTATCAGCCCTCGGGGAGCAATTTTCCCTCCTGAATCATGGTGTAAACATCACCCAGCCCTCCTGACACACCCTGCCTTCAGAAATGGAAGAATTAAATTACTAATTACCAACAGTTCATGATATGGGTTAAATTTAGCCTGGTGTCACAGCCTCTGAAAAGAAACGTACGTGACGTTTTAGATAAGTGATCAAAACTGTATGAATGACTCACAGTCTGTGTGCCTGGCCTGGGGGAAGTTTGGTGTTAGACAAACTCATATTCATCAGACTCTACCCAAACACATTCTTCACATGGTTTCAACTTGCCAACAAGCTAACAGTTTTTGACTCAGTTCATCCTAAAGACTGTGTCTGGGGTGAGGACATATTAACAGAACTGTAGAGAAAATTATTATTTCTGTTAAGTTTGAACTAAAGTACATCAGATGGATAGAGACATACGGTGAAAACAGAGTATGTGTGACCTAGCCTGACCTCGGGGTCCATAGGTGAGTCTGTAGCTCTGGACAGGTGATGAAGGTTGATCCCATTCAACAGAGAGAGAGAAGAAACCTGCCTGGACCAAACGAAGACTGGAGACACCTGGTAATGACCCTTTATGGAAAACAGAAAGAGTTTGACTATTTTAGAGGTACTTTATTTTATCTCTGATGTTTTTGCCCATCACTTCTTCCATACTGGTTTTCTGCTTGGCAGAGGTAGACTCTCCCACACTGTTGGGGTACTGAGCGATGATGGTCACCAGGTAGTCGGTTCCTGACCGGAGCCCTCGTACCGTGAAGGTCCTCTGAGTGGCTGAAACACTCTCCTGCAGAAAAAGATGGTTGTCTTATCTGTCTTATCATATAAAACCAAGTTTTTGTAATGCATCTGACTCAACAAACTCATACTCTTTCACCATTATGATGGATGCCACGGTTCACAAAATATGAGTCTGCCACGCTTTAATCTCTACAGTGTCTACATGAAGGGGATCCACCCATTAGACATGTTTATACTCAGTCCATGTTTCCTTAAGCAGGATTGGCTTTGGCTCATAAAACTACAATTAAATACTTGAGTCTGAGATGAATGTGCTGGTTCCCATCTCCATGTGTCAACACCAGGGATGGATGGCATTAGTGGGCTCAAAAAGCTAAACCCTCCTTTACATCTACAATATAGATGACTGTCAAACAGCCTTTAAATGCTGTAGTAAAATCAGAAACATGAAATAGTCAGAGGAAAAGCACAGAACCCTCCTAAACACTAACAGCCCAAACACAGCAGCATGACTGACAGATGTTGTGCCACACTAAGGATGTGCAGTTTATTCAATTTGATTTGGGCGTTAAACAATCACAAAAACAATGTAGGAGACAAAAAGAATTATTAAATTATTCATCTCATTCTGCTTTGTGACTGTGCTTTTATATAAGCTTACCATCGACATGACATCATAGCTAAACTGACGTGTTTTGTCATGGTGTTTTAAAAATGAGGGAGCACTAGTTTGTGTAAAATGCACGTCCATTATTTTTAACTATGACCCCCTCACACTTTGTGATGTGGGTTTCCAGTGATCGTTTTCTGTTTCCTGCTGCTGTTATAGCAGTCCTGCTGCCTTATTGATCATATTTAATTAGCTGGTGTCTGCATGTGTTTTAAACTATTATTTGAATGTTTTACCATTTCTTGGAATCTTATTCTAAATAGACCAGAAGTTATGTATTCTTATGATAGTCCATATTGATTTTAGTATGACAAAAGACATTTTGGTCTCATAAAGTCATAATTAATACTCCCATAAGTTTTAGCCAGCACTAAACAGTGCAACTCTGCCACTTGCTGATATACCTTAACGGTCAGAATATAAGATGACCCTGATTATAAAAAACGCCCCTCAGTTTTCAATATGTACTTTTTTGGAAAAATGCTTTTTGGCAACTTAATCTCAGCTTTTATAAAGAAGTTTATTTTTTATTAAAAATAAGGACATATTGCATTTTCTTCCATTTAAAGTATAGAAAAATGTACAACCACATTCACAATTAAACACTACATGGCTTACCATAAAATAATCTGTAGTGTGACCTAATGTTATGGGCAGCCCTCATTTCTACGTATACACTCACAGACACAGACAGCCGGTGCTATGCCGAGAAGAGCAGCACACATGTTGATTTAGCACAATATAGTTTTACATTTCGTCTCACCTGTAGAAGTTCTGCAATGATTTGCTGACCCAGACCAGTGAGTGGCATATACTGGATCACATAGCCACTCACGGGGCCCCCTGCAGGACTCCAGCGAAACCTGAGAGAGTCAGTCGTCTGGCCTGTGAACTGAATGTTGGATGGACCTGAAAATGCCTCTGAAACGAGAGGAGAGAGCTGTGTTTGTGACTGTGACTTTATCTACTAATGTTAAGTTTGTGTGAGTGACCCCACCTACCATCACTTGCATAAACTCCTCCTGCTACTGAACACACTTGAGGGCTGACAATTGGAAAAAGAGTGTTCAGCAGTTTAAAATCCCCAACAAAGGAGGTAAAGTCACTGCTAGGTTGTGAGGAAATCTGTGTCAATTCCTTCTTGTCTGCATTCTTTATTCCTAAAAAGAGCGAGTAAAGAAAAAATAAATAGAAACAAGTTTCTGGTTCTGGCAATGGTTCTGAAAAGACACCTACCGACTGCAAAAACCTTCACTCCCTGACTGCGCAGCTTCTGTGCTGGCTCCTGCACACGGTCCTGTGATTTTCCATCTGTGATGAGGATAGTAACCTGATAAAAATAAGCACGTTATTTTGGTTCCCTTCTTTGTTAAATAAAGAAATACATAGGAATGAGGCATGTTTTTGAAACCTTTGGGACATCCCGAGTAGATGTAGGGTTGAAGAAGTTGTCTGAGACAAACTTGAGACCAGCTCCAGTGCGTGTGTTTCCACCTTTATAGGGTATATTCTCCACCGCAATGACAAGCTCAGTGCCATTCAGGTATTTATTAAAGGTGAACTCAACCCTGAGGAAAGAATAATGAAGATGATTAGTTCATTCTGCCTCTGCAGTAGAGAAGCGATGTAATTATATGAGTCTTGTCAATCACCTTGAGGTGTCGCTGTACTGCACCGCCCCAAATCGAATCCCTGACTCGCTGACGGCGCTTGCAAAAGGTTTTACGATTCCAGACATGAAAGCCTTCACCTGCAGGAAGTTCGCTCGGCCAATACTGGAAGAGCCATCAATCAGGAACACTATATCTGCTGCTTGTACGTTATCACACCTTCCTGCAAAGTAAGGGATTCAAATGAAAAGAAACAAAATATTTTCTTTAAGAATGATGAATAATTTACTGTATTTTCTTCTATTGGGACCCATATTGTTTGCTTTGTTTGATGTTGGGAATGGTTAATAAAATCAATCTTAGTAATGGTAATACAGGAATAAATATATGTAAAAATGTTATAATTGTGAAATATATTTTTTATTTGTTACTGTTTTCACCAGACTGACAAACCAAAGCCTTCATATAAACTGAACCTAAACCTCACCAGCAGACACAGCAGAGGATTATTCATTTTCAGGGGGCAAACATTACAACACTTTTGGCATGATGACGACATGATTACATATTTAAATCAGACATTCACCCACGAGCATGTGGGATAAGAATTACTCAGCATCTCACATATTAATTAGTCAGTGTTTTGTATCTTTTCACAACATGTGAAAAACACTGGCTCCATTAATGCCTGGAACTTTTGTTATGGTGACTAAAATTAACTCAAGGTTCTTGTCAATGTTAACTGAAGAACGAATGCTACAAAATAATCAATTCTTTAACAGGTTGCCACATGGCATAAATCAATAAAAAGATATAAATATTCCCTTGAATCATTGATTCACTTTAAGCTAATATGATGCTAGCTTCCTGCAGTCGCTAGCTTTGCTTCTATGCTAATGCTAACTTGTGTATAAACACAAAAACTAGGACTGAGGTTTTGATTTTGTTGAGATTTTTATTATTTTTTTCTCCAAAACACTGCCAGTACTAAAAATGTATAGAAAAACACAAAGTATACTATGTAACTTTAACATACTATGTAACTTTTTCATATTTTAAAATCTTTTTCTTGAGCCAGTATGTGCTAATATGACCCTACAGGGTTAATGAAAACTCACTCAGCCCCATCTGCTGCTTGTGTCCAGAATTCCACAACTTCTGAGTCTCTGGTCCGATGCCCTGAAGTCTCACAGTCACATAATTTGCTAGGGTTAGGCTAACCCAATATGGCTAGCCGTTATGCTAGCGCCAGAGTGTGTTTAGCTCATGATTGCTGCATTTTTTGATCCCTCCCTGCTTGAACACAGCTGATTTCTTTGAATTAGTGATGAACTGCTCCAGTAGAAAGTAGAAAAATGAGGAGACATTTCAACAGGTGTTTCTGAGCACAGATGATGCTAACAGCAGTGATTTAAAATGGGCACTAGGGGGTGCTGAAAACAAGCAAAACTGCACAGTAAGTCTTTAACACAATTTTTCCATGGTTAAAATTTTGTGCATGTTGCTATATCCTTCAGCACTTTACCACTAGGGGGAGTTATATACTCTGTAGCATTCTCCTACACGTACTGATAACACACAAATGCAATTAATGGCAAAACTTAATTTTCTCTTAATTTAAAAAATAGCTAAAGAAATGCACTATTAAGCTGCATTTTAAAATTGCTAAGACCTGCATCCAAATTCAGGGGCTGCATCCTTCGAAGGACTTGGCCTTCCGCGTTCCGCTACCAGGACCCTCTCAGCTTGACGACCGCAAAGTGAACGGCTGTGAAATTAAACAGTCTAGCCTTCAGATTTATCCCTGCCATTTGGCCCGCAATGAATCTTGGGATTATTTAAAGCTGAAAAATCTATAAATGTTGGCATTGTTTTTGTTTACGTTCACTAAAACATAACAATAAGTTGATGCTGCTGAGATCAATACAAACTGTGGGAGATTATAGACTAGTGGAAGTGAAAAAACAGGATGTACAGCAGCTCCATCCCTCAGGCATTAAGGCTTCTGAATCTCCAGAAACACACCGCTGAACATGAGAAATGTAGGTTCCTTTCATCATATATTAATATATATGAAATGACAAAATATATGACTTTATCTTTACATAGCTGACATGAATAAGGGTGTCAGACTGACAATCTAAACCTAAAGGCCTTTAAGGTTTCTAATTCTTAAAGTCTGATCTGAAAGGACTGGGAAACAGAGATGCCCAAAACACTGAACTGAAAGTTTCTGAACAATATTTCACAAACCAATGCATGATGGGACAACAGCTACATCTATCGTTTTACAGTTTATGATCACAAGAAAATGACTTTTTGATTTGGATGTAGTTTTTCTTCTGATGTGTAAATAATAAAAACTGATTAAACATTGTTCATTTTAATTTACCCTGCGCTTCAGCATGTTTCACAGAGAACAGCAGGACAGTGACCGAGAACAGCCAGCTCCACATCTTCACAACCTGCACACAAAACCAAGACAAGACCTTTAGTTTGTAAAGCAAAACATGGGGAATAAAACAGAACTCATTTGTGTTCGATTGTATTAATAATAACAATCAAATTGTATGAAGTAGGAAAATTAAATGTGATCAATATGATCTTGTTTTTATCCAAAATGATTTCCCTAGTCAGCTCTTACTACAGTAGTCAAAGCAGCTCATTCTGCTGGTTATCTGCTCTCGGTGTTTTCCCGTTCAGCTGCACCTCATTAGTCATTTTCAACATCTGCTGAATTCTTCAGCTCTGTTATTTGTCATACTGTCTGTTCTCTACTCTTCCAGTCACTCTTCCTGCCTGTGCTTGCTTTTCATCACACAGCGTCGTTGATTTCCTGCCTGCCAGCTTTATTACTTTCAACTAGTCTCCATGTTCTACAAGTCGGTTTGACAATCGGATGAATTCTCTGTTTCTATATGAGTGCTGGGGCTCTGAGCTACATGTTATACTTTCAGACATCTGTAGTTCAAGTCTGATTACATCGTTTCTACTCCAGCACGGTGACAAACACTGGAGTTTAAAGGCTAAGGGAATAGTTCAGCCTATAAATAAACTGAAATAAATAAATCTGTTGTTTTGCTTAGAATCAGCTCTGCACCACCCACTGGCGTTTTACTCCTGTCTCTTATTTGATTGTTTGTTTTTTCATTTTTTATGACAATAATAAACTCATGAGTCCATCATTAACATATGCAACATTGTAGTTAATATTTAAGTAGATTTCCTGATTATGAGTTATTATATAAGGTTTTGTTATGCTGTCTGCCTTAATGATCTCAGAGATAAATACACCTTCTATTATAATTAACTCCTTAAAAACTATTGTCACAAATTGGTATCAAACCACTTATGGGAAAATGCATCTAAAACAAATGTAAGTCAAATATTTAGACTTCAATAAATAGTTGTGTTTTTTTTTTTAGAATAATAAATAACGCCTTTTATCAGAAACATACAAATAATCTGTTCACCCAGACCTAAAAATGTACAGATATATGAAGATTAGGGAAATCATGTTTGATGTTCAAAATAAAATAATTTTTTGTTCTAATTATGCTTTAAATGAATAAGAAATCATTAAAGTTTACATGGGTTATTGATTTTTCATTGATGAGAATGAATGTGTTTCAGTTTGGGGAATGTTTGATTTAAAAGAACATTTACAATCAAAGTTAATTTTAGGTTACGCTGTGGATTGATTGATGGCTGTGTGTGTGCGTGCATGTGTGCGTGCGTTCGTGTGTGCGTGTGTGTGTGTGTGTGTGTGTGTGTGTGTGTGTGTGTGTGTGTGTGTGTGTGTGTGTGTGTGTGTGTGTGTGTGTGTGTGTGTGTGTGAGTTAAGTTTGGTGTTTTCTGTCTTGTGGCTTTTCTGTCAGACTTTATGAGTTTGTTGTGGGAGGGGCGTGTTTAGGCTCCAGCTTCCAGCTGTACATGGAAGTATTAAGTAGCATTAAGTATGCATGGTAGATGTGGACATAAACCAATGCTACTCACGCATTAAACTGACATCTTTGCTCTTATAAGCAGACAGACAGAGGAGCCTTCATTTCCCAGACAGAACTCTTTAAAACAAGCCCAACTTTTAATCTCAGATTTCATTGATGTGATGAACTCTTAGAGGCCATAAAATATTTTTAGTATTGTCTCTGTATCTGCTTTTGGTTGCTGTTCATCTGGAAGGCAGATGCCAGGGTCCTTATGAACAATGCAGCAGATCTTTTCAGTTTTATATTTTGGGTTTTTCCTTTCAAAAATCCTAAATAAGTTATGACCACATTTATCACTGAAGACTATACTAAATGGGAAAACTGATTTCAATTCCGAACAGGCCAGAGTCCTCATTTATAAAGCTTGAGTATACACAAAACGGGGTCTGAAAGATTACTAAGTCACTTTCTATGCAAACTTTGTGATTTATAAAACGTGGTGGGAAAATGTTCGTAACTTTAAGCAAACTTTCAGCCTGGTAGTACATTTTAGAGATGAGAAAACATGGCCGCACAGCTGGCGAGATGGTAGCATGGTGATTTTAACTTAAGGCACATTTTTCAGACTTGTAGACCCTTGTGTGCATAAAACCAACACATGCACAAAACCAACAGTCAGCCTGCAGAATAAAAATGAGAATCTGAACAAAAATATGTTGCATTAAAAAGTTATATGATCACAGTGTGTTCATGCATATGTCTTCAAGTTACATAGCAACTACCTATTGGTATAACTTGTAGGTGACAGTGGATACCATCTGAGGCACTGCCTCTTCACTCCATTTGCGAACGTGCAGAGTGCAGAGGAGGTGTGCTTTAATGAGACCCATTGTGTGCGTGCTGGGCGTGCCATTGGCCTTCTCAAAACCAGGTGGAGGTATTTAGATGCAGTGGGACTGCTGTACCACCCCAAAAAGGTGTGCAGAATAACCATGGTCTGTGGTGCCTGCACAACATCACCCTGTGAGATAACATTCCTCTCCCACCTGACCCCCCCCCCACCCACCTCACCATGAGGCCCAAGACGCATGGCCCCGTCGGCATGCAGCAGGAAGAAATATACTTTGTCTACAGGACAACAGCATGGTTCATTGATCATTTTATTATTATCGAGATCTTTTAATGAGCTGCCACAGATTTGGTGAAGTTCATCCCAGACTTCCTTCACTGCACTGACTGTCTCTTTGCATTTTCTAAATGTGACACCACTTCCAGGTGCTCCATCTATCAAATAAAACGTTTTTCCATGCCGCCACCTCACCACAAGCATCTCAATTTCAGTCTCTGTGAAATTGTGTTTTCTAGACCTCTCCATTGCTATGATTAACCATGAAAGGCCAGAAGTCAGCCGGTTTATGTACAGGTCCTTCTCATAAAATTTACATATTGTGATAAAGTTCATTATTTTCTGTAATGTACTGATAAACATTAGACTTTCATATATTTTAGATTCATTACACACAACTGAAGTAGTTCAAGCCCTTTTCTTGTTTTAATATTGATGATTTTGGCATACAGCTCATGAAAACCCAAAATTCCTATCTCAAAAAATTAGCATATTTCATCCGACCAATAAAAGAAAAGTGTTTTTAATACAAAAAAAGTCAACCTTCTAATAATGATGTTCAGTTATATATATAGACTCAATACTTGGTCGAGGATCCTTTTGCAGAAATGACTGCTTCAATGCGGCGTGGCATGGAGGCGATCAGCCTGTGGCACTGCTGAGGTGTTATGGAGGCCCAGGATGCTTCGATAGCGGCCTTAAGCTCATCCAGAGTGTTGGGTCTTGCGTCTCTCAACTTTCTCTTCACAATATCCCACAGATTCTCTATGGGGTTCAGGTCAGGAGAGTACCACAGTAATACCATGGTCATTAAACCATTTACCAGTGGTTTTGGCACTGTGAGCAGGTGCCAGGTCGTGCTGAAAAATCCTCATCTTCATCTTCATCTCCATAAAGCTTTTCAGCAGATGGAAGCATGAAGTGCTCCAAAATCTCCTGATAGCTAGCTGCATTGACCCTGCCCTTGATAAAACACAGTGGACCAACACCAGCAGCTGACATGGCGCCCAGACCATCACTGACTGTGGGGACTTGACACTGGACTTCAGGCAGTTTGGCATTTCCCTCTCTCCAGTCTTCCTCCAGACTCTGGCACCTTGATTACCGAATGACATGCAAAATATGCTTTCATCCGAAAAAAGTACTTTGGACCACTGAGCAACAGTCCAGTGCTGCTTCTCTGTAGCCCAGGTCAGCCGCTTCTGCCGCTGTTTCTGGTCCAAAAGTGGCTTGACCTGGGGAATGCGACACCTGTAGCCCATTTCCTGCACACGCTTGTGCACGGTGGCTCTGGATGTTTCTACTACAGACTCAGTCCACTGCTTCCGCAGGTCCCCCAAGGTCTGGAATCGGTCCTTCTCCACAATCTTCCTCAGGGTCTGGTCACCTCTTCTCGTTGTGCAGCGTTTTCTGCCACACTGTTTCCTTCCCACAGACTTCCCACTGAGGTGCCTTGATACAGCACTCTGGGAACAGCCTATTCGTTCAGACATTTCTTTCTGTGTCTTACCCTCTTGCTTGAGGGTGTCAATGATGGCCTTCTGGACAGCAGTCAGGTCGGCAGTCTTACCCATGATTGTGGTTTTGAGTAATGAACCTGGCTGGGAGTTTTTAAAAGCCTCAGGAATCTTTGGCAGGTGTTTTGAGTTAATTAGTTGATTCAGATGATTAGGTTCAGAGCTCGTTTAGAGGACCTTTTCATGATATGCTAATTTTTTGAGATAGGAAATTTGGGTTTTCATGAGCTGTATGCCAAAATCATCAATATTAAAACAGTAAAAGGGCTTGAACTACTTCAGTTGTGTGTAATTAATCTAAAATATATGAAAGTCTAATGTTTATCAGTACATCACAGAAAATAATGAACTTTATCACAATATGCTAATTTTTTGAGAAGGACCTGTATATGCAGAATATTCATGAGGTACTTTGCATTGACCATTTATGACAAAATGTGGGTGTAGGTGTGGATCCAAATTCAACTGAGCACGTTTTCAAAGAAAGGTGTGATTTATAAAGCAGAATTACATGCATCTGTGCATACGCTGTGTTTTATAGGTCTGAAAATTACTCTGCGTGGGTGGGTACTTTTCTTTCTTGCTGAGCTTAAGTACACTTAAGGATTCTACGCAAAGTATTATAAATGAGGCCCCAGTAGAGTTACAGAAGTCAGAGTATGCTGACAATGTGATGTACAGGAATACACAAAGAAACTAAACATGTTTGGAGATCAGTTGGACAGCAGCAGAAACATGATGTTTCCTGTTTGGGAATAAAAGGATCATTTTTTTAAATTAGTGTTTTGTTTGAAGTAAAACTAAAACCAAAACCAGGTTTAACGTTAGGAGGCTGAGGTCAGAAGTCGACCACATGAAATCACAACATTAGCAGGAAGCTAAAGGAGTCTCCATATCTCCCAAATTCTTGTAATACTGAAATTTGAAATATGAAGTAAATTATAAATATATATACACAACTTCTTAATTCTGTATAAATCATCAACAACAGAATCCTCTGAGTAAAGCCTAATTTATACTTCTGCGTCTACGTCGGGTCGGATGTACGCAACGCCATTATGCGTCGTTGCGTGGGGTCTCCGACGAGCCCGCAAGGACGGACGGAGTAGACCTCGCTTTTCTAAACATCCGTCGAACCAGACGGAGAGCGCACGCCTCTGATTGGTCGGCCCAACAACCCGTGATCATTTCCAGCTTGACGCCGGTGTTATCAACAGAGTAGTAGAAGTAAAATCTCGTGGAAGCAGATATGGATCAGCTCAAGAAACATCTGGCAGATGAAATACGAACATTTCTATAATCCATCAGTGTCCCTCATAGGTTGAAGTAGAGCTGCAGATTCGCTCATCGTCTGCCTCGTCCTCACTGAACGGACATTCAACAGACGCGCTGTCTCCTTCACTCCCGTTTAATTATTTTTAACAACATCGTTTGTTCTTTGACATTAATCCGTTACAGCTCAATCAAAATTTGCTCTCTACGTATCCAGGAAATAGTATCAGCAACGTTAATGTACTGCTCCCTGTGCTACGCCCTCTGTTGTTTCGGCGGAGAATTGCTTTGCAACACCCCGCCGCAAACGGAGAAGTCTGAAGGCAAAACGCCTACGTCAATACGTCTGCGTCTCTCACTTGCATAGCCGACGCAGAAGCATAAACCAGGCTTAAGGCGTGTTCAAAATGCGGCCCAGACGTGTGGTCCTGAGTGATTTTGTGCGGCCCTCAGCTGCATTTAATTAAGAAAGATATAATTTAGTCCTCCTGCAGGTTTTTGATGCACAGAAATGCTTTCTGCTTTTTTATGTTTAGATTTTTACTAACACAAGACCCAACAAATACTGATAAATTTAAATATTTTAAAATGCAAAATTTTCCATCCAATCAAAGTACCGGTATTCAATTTTTGTTGAGACAATTTAAGAAATATTGGGATCATTTAATTTCCTGGTTAAAAAAAAATCCTCACTGACTTTGACTGAAAAGCAGACTTGTGAGCTCTGTTTATAAGATGTGACTAAATCCAGCAACGTGACTGAAGAAAGACCAGATCCTGGTCTTGTTGTTGAGAAAATTTAGTTTCTAGAAACCTAAAAACTGTCGACCAATCAGATCCAGTGATTTTGATGGTTTTTAAACTGAGTCAAACCGGAGATCCTTTTACAAATCGACAAAGATTCTGTTCATTAAAATGTTGTATTTAAAATCAATTTGTGAACAGAACAAATAAACAAAATCCTCTTTTGCTTTATTTTTTTTTAAGAAATATTCCAACTTTTGTGGTCCTCAAGGACCTTAATAGTGATTTCAGCCCTCATGTTGAAAGGTTTGGACACCCCTGCTCTAAGTGAACCAGCTAAAACACTTGGACCTGTTGGCTTTTTAGATCTCTTGGATTTAAAGTCAAACATTTTAAAATATTCTTAATAAGCATGAAATTAAACTGCTTCTGGTAACTTATTCAATATAAATTTTAAAAAGTGTGAGGAATATTTTTTTAAAGCTTATTGAATACAGCACCCCACCTACCTCCTCCTCAGATAATCTACTCGTACACAGATTAGTTACTACAGTAAAACCAGAGTACATAAAAGTGATTCCAGACAATATAATAATGCTAATAATTATACCTCTACTACTCAGATGTCCAATAACAATACATGACTAGTTAATTCTGATTTAAACAATGTGAAAAAATCATTATTACCATTTCTTTTTCTCAAAAATTTACATTTTCCTGAAAACTTTTGTTATTGCTAAAAAAAAATTTAAAAAAACAAGCTTGTGATATAGCATAAATATTTGTTTCTTCAAAAAGTAACAGTCTGCTCCAAAACCAGGGTTCCTAATCAAAATATGCACATAGTTTAAAACATGCATCTAGTAAGAGATACACCTAAAATCAGCTGGTGGTCAGAATTAGCCAATTATCAGCATGATTAGCCAATCTGAAACTCAAAAATTAGTTGTTGTTGTTTTCTGGTCCATGATCACTACATCCAAGCCCAAATATTTTTAAATCTGACTTTCTGTCCAGTCTGTGAACTCACCACCACTAAGCCAATTCACACCAGGTGGAAGTATTTACTTGCTGAATCATAGGTTTGATTTAGACAGGGCCAAATAGCTATTGGTTGGTCAGAGGAGAGTCTGATATCGGCTCTCGAAACCAGAATCCGTACATCTCTTATTCAAATGAAAATGTATTTTTTGTTTTGAAAAAATATAAATTATTTATTTAATAGTTTCCACTCTAATGAAATGACAATATGTGTTTAGAAACCACATCAGCTGACCTTTTTCGTCATTTTTCTGTTCATTTTCTGATCATTAAAAATGTTATTCGACACCTAAAATTGGCTGTGATTGAGAAAAAGGCTCCCTTCACTTCCTCATCATGCCACTCCTTCCTAACTTCGTTATGTTTCTCATAGGACACCCAAACCAATAAACTGTGTTTTTATACAGAATAATAAGACGTTTATCCTGTCAATAAACTGGGTCAGCTACTCCAGGTGCAACTGATACATGTCCTAATCAAGTTGGTTAAAAGGTTAAAGAAACAGCAAAATCCGAACATTAACCGAGGAAGAAGAAAAAGTGTTTACTTCATCATTAAAAATTAAAGGGAATACATAAATGTAGCATAGTAGTACAAAGACTGGGATTTCTGGTGGGATCCCAGAGCTGTGGTTTAGTACAGATGCCATTCTCACAGGGGGGCAACGTGACAGACTGAGAACCAGACTTCTCCAACAAAATTAGTTCAGGGACAGAGTGTGACACAACAGTCAGAGAGGGAGACATGTCATAGTGAATTACACTTAGACTGATTACAAAACAACTGGATTCAGTCAGTGTATCCAGAAGCAGCTGCTGGTGACCTGGCTCTGGGGCCATCTGAATAACTGATTGAGAAACTTTTGACCTCACAAGTCAACTTCAACATCTCTCAGTCCAAAAACAATGGCTGGTTCAGCCAAACTAAACAGAAACAGTTTAAAATCCCCCTATTATGAAACATGTCCCCATGGTGAATCATCACATCAGGAGTTCACAAGCTTTAAATTAACGTTAACTAAAACCAAATGGACTCAATCAAGGAAGTGACTGTCACTGCACACATCTTCAAAGCATCTTTTTCGTAGAACGGGAGTGGGTCAAGATGGCTAACACGTCATAGCTGGGTTAGCCACATCACAGAGAGAGATAGCAATAAAAGTGCACGTAAACATATTGAAAATAGTTCTTTTCTATTTTGCTGAAAGTAATGTTTTCAATCTAATCATGAAAGACAATTAAAGAATCACAAGCACAGCAACATCCAAAAGCAACACCTTAGGATGAATCCAAAGTGCCAGAGTGGCACTCCAACACTAAACAGTGTCTGTCTGCAGAGAAACCAAGGAGGAAGAGTCAGTGACAGGATGGGACTGTGGCTGTTGTTTGATAAACCACAATAAAGTGATGGCAGTGCTCAGATGCAGAGCAGATAACAAGAGGAGGAAGTGGGTGTTCTTTTCCTCCATCCATCATCATGGACTGTCAATGCCCTCTTACTAAAAAGGTTCAGCTGAGGTCAGCAGGGTTCTGACTATTCTCTGCAACTAAATAAGAAAGTTTAATCAGATCTTTAGTTTTTGGGTGTTTACATATTATTTTGGGTGTCGTGCTATAATTCTAATAGCACAATGTTTTTAATAGAAAAAAAAAACATGGTTATGAAAGCTCTGCACAGACTTGCTGAGAGTCGGGAAACTTTGGAGAAGCAAAAGTGGTGCAAAAAAAATCAAAAGGCACAGCAGGAATATTTCACCTTAACAACAACCTCGAGTCTGCAGGCTGCACGTGCATCCAGACAAAGACGTTCCCGTCCCACCTGAGGATCCCAGCCCCTCGAAGCGGACCGCTGCCTCCCGCTGACCACCTTCCCACCTGAGGCGCGTCCAGTCCGGGCTGTCGGTGCTGCTCACGGTCCCCCGGCGTCCAACGTCCCGACTCACAAAACACAAGGAGCGTCCACGGCGACAAAAAGCCTGAAGTCTTCCTGCGGCATCCCAGCTGAGAACTGTCAGCGCTGTTTCTGGTTCCCGAGGCTGCAGCCTGTTTCAGCTGAGGACAAGGAGCAGAACAGTCCAGACTTGTTCGGATGCCTGAAGGAGAGTCATCCTATCAGCGCTCCCTTAGCTTCTGCTGGCTTTTTTCATCCCTTCTTTTATCCTGTAACTCAATTTAAACTGGTGTAAGTATTTTGATGTGGAGGTTTTAAAATATATTTTTAGTTTTTTAGAGATTTAAACTAAAGGTCCGTGACAGAGAGTCGAATTATCCCATATCAAATACCGGTAATCATCAGAAAACTCAGATGTTTTCATTTGAAACCTCTGTACACAACTATCATTTACTTTTATTTGACATTTATTTTGAAATTATTCAATAATGCAACAGTAATAAAACTTAGTAAAATTACATCAAATGGCCACCAGAGGGCAGGTGTTATGTGCAAGATTCATTACAGCATTTTTAAAGGAAGATACAAGTCCTGTTACGTAAAAAGATATGATCTGATTGTGTTAAATGATCACATGCTCACCCAGAAATAATCTGAGTAATAATTTAAAAAATGCATTTTAATACCCCATGGAGCATTAAATGAGCCACTGCAAGAGGCAGTCTGATACTTCTGTTAAATTTAATATTTTTTTACTAGCATTTGTGAAATTCCCATGTTATTATGTGGAAAGGAAATGTCATGTGTGTGTGTGTGTGTGTGTGTGTGTGTGTGTGTGTGTGTGTGTGTGTGTGTGTGTGTGTGTGTGTGTGTGTGTGTGTGTGTGTGTGTGTGTGTGTGTGTGTGTGTGTGTGCATGCTCAAAAATATGAGTCCATCCAATTAGAATTCCTGATTTGTGTGAATAAGATATGTTTTGACCGCTCAGAGTGAAATGCATCACTCAGTTTTCTGAGGATCAGAATTGGACTTTCTCTATTGGACCCAAATTTGTCATCACATAAGCTATTTAGTTTTTAAAAAATGCTGAGTTGTGAAGTGATTTGGTGGGATGGTGGTACCAGTTCAGACATCAGAAGTTTGATCTTTGAAGGGCATCACACACAGCCTGTGTTCTGTGATAAGTTCTAAAATTCATTGGATTTGGTAAGGGTTGTGCAGCAGGTGATCATCTGCAATACGTTTTGGGTTCCTTGAAAAGTGCTTTATAGATCAAATCCATTATTGTTATTAATGCAAGCCCAAACCAGAATATGTTGCTGTCTTTTGCACACACGTCCACCTGTAGAAGTTGATCAGTGTGCTGTGTGGTCCTGATTGCATCTTTTTTTATTTTTGATGCATGAGCTATTGTGTTGAATTTTGAGTTGAAAGCTCAGAATTGTCTTACTTTCTGAATAAAAATATGCATGAGTTATACTAGGTAACTTATTATATTTTTACAGTTGCAACAACTCAACAAGATTAAAACAGACAGTTAAGTGTAGACAGAACAAATATTCACTCCATGACTTAATAAGTAAAGTAAACAAAATTGAAACAGTTTTATTATAAGGGTTCAAAGAACTGAATAACAATATGGGTGGGGGAGGGGGGGTCAGCAATTAATAATAATAATAATACCTCAAACTTATATAGCGCTTTTTCGGACACTCAAAGACGCTTTACAAACAGAGCAATGAACACAGAATTAATAAACACACATGATCTAACAAACACTGACAGCAAGCTAGTTAATGGGTGATGGTGAGGATGATGGTTAAGGGAAAGCCTATTTGAATAGGTGGGTTTTGAGCAGTGACTTGAAAGTGGAGAGAGAGTCAGCAATCCTGATGTTTTGTGGGAGAGTGTTCCAAAGGGTTGGGGCAGCGGAGGCAAATGCTCGATCCCTCAAGGTGTGATGTTTTGTTCTTGTTGGCGAGAGGAGATTGGAGTCAGCAGAGCAGAGGTGACGGGTAGGAGAATGATGATGGAGAAGTTCAGTAAGATAACGGGGAGCAAGGTTATTGAGGGATTTGTAGGTGATGAGGAGCAGTTTGTAACAAATCCGGTGTAGAACTGGGAGCCAGTGAAGTTGTTTGAGGACAGGAGTTATGTGGTCTCTGGAGCAGGTGTGGGTGAGTAGACGTGCTGCTGAGTTTTGGATGTACTGTAGTTTTTGTAAGGCCTTGGAAGGAAGTCCATAAAGAATGCTATTACAGTAGTTGAGTCTGGAGGTAATGAAGGCAAAGATGAGTGTTTGAGCAGTGGAGTGAGAGAGGGATGGGCGGAGACGGGCGATGTTACAGAGGTGGAAGAACAATGTCCTGGTGATGTTATTGATGTGAGATTTGAAGGAGAGGGAGGAGTCAAAGATGACGCCGAGATTGCGAACTGTAGAGGAGGGTGTGACTGTGTGACCGTTGATTAGGAGGGAGGTATTTTGAGCAGCGGATAAGAGGGATTTGGGACCAGTGATAATGAGTTCAGTTTTGTTGTTGTTGGGTTTTAGAAAGTTGGTGTCCATCCAGTGTTTTATGTCACCCAGGCAGCCTGTGATGGTGGAGAGAATAACTGGGGTGATGGATTTGGTGGAGATGTGTAGTTGTGTGTCGTCAGCGTAGCAATGAAAATGGAGTCCATGTTGGCGTATGATGTGTCC
Organism: Callopanchax toddi; assembly: GCA_006937965.1. Classification (NCBI taxonomy): domain Eukaryota; kingdom Metazoa; phylum Chordata; class Actinopteri; order Cyprinodontiformes; family Nothobranchiidae; genus Callopanchax; species Callopanchax toddi. The sequence goes on from SSNR01000085.1 coordinate 610,812, forward strand.
AAGGGGAAGCATGTAAAGTATGAAGAGGAGGGGCCCCAACACCGAGCCTTGCGGGACGCCATGGGTGATAGGGGCAGTGTATGAAGTGCAGTTGTTGACGGAGACGTAGTGGTGGCGATCAGAGAAGTAGGAGGTGAACCAGTGGAGTGCTGAGCCTGAGATACCAATGGATGAATGAAGACGGTTGAGGAGGATGGAGTGGTCGATGGTGTCAAAGGCTGAGCTGAGGTCGAGGAGGAGGAGAATGGTGAGGGCACCAGAGTCAGAGGCAATCAGGAGGTCGTTGGTGACTTTTAGTAAAGCTGTTTCAGTGCTGTGGTGGGTACGGAAACCAGATTGGAATGTTTCAAAAAGCTGGCAGGATTGTAGATATTGCTGGAGCTGAGTGGTGACTGAACGTTCCAGAATTTTTGAGAGTAGTAGAAGGTTGGAGATGGGTCTGAAACTGTCCATAATGTCTGGGTTCAGACCGGGTTTCTTCAGGATGGGAGTGATGGAAGCGAGTTTGAGAGACGGTGGGACAGATCCAGTGGTGAGGGAGGTGTTTATGATGTCGGTGATGAGGGGGCTGAGAGCAGGGAGACATGCTTTGATAAGGGGGGATGGGATGGGGTCCAGATGACAAGTGGTGAATTTCATGGAGGAAAGGAGCTTGGTAGTGTCGGATGGGGTGAGAGGTGTGAAGGTAGAAAAACTGTGAGTACATAATGGACTGAGTTTGGGTTCCAAGGTAGAGCAGGCAGATGGAGAGGAAGCAAGCTGGCTGTGAATGGATGTAATTTTAGAATGGAAGTGGGTCAGGAAGTCATTGCATTTGCGTGGTGTGAAGGTAGTGGTGATGTTGTCTTTAGGTCGGGATAATTTACTGATTCAGGCAGGTGGAGAGAGTGTGGTTGTAGAGGTCAACAAGGTCAGAGGGTGTGGGGTCAGGAGGGAGCAGGGAACTGGAGACAGCATCAGATATGGAGGATGAGAGAGCGGTAGGAGACAGAGACATTAGATTTCGGATGGTTATTGTACGTTGTTGTTGTTTGGGCTGGGGGATGGGAATGCTCAGGTCCATGGTTATGGCCATGTGGTCGGAGATGGTTAGGTCGGTTAGTGAGAGGTTTTGAATAGTCAGGGAGGATGTAGTAAAGACCAGGTCCAAGATATGTCCTTGTCGGTGTGTGTGGGAGTTTATGTGTTGAGTCAGATTGAAGCAGTTTAAAATGTCCAAAAAATCGGATGTGAGCTTAGATGTAGGAGAGTCAACATGGATGATGAAGTCCCCTAGGAGGAGAACAGAAGGCGAGATGGAGGAGAGCTGAGTTAAAAATTAGCTGAAGTCTGAAAGAAAGGTTTGACTCATTTTGGGGGGGCGGTATATTATGGCGACTATTAGTGATTGTGATCCGGGAAGTCTGAAGACCAGGTGTTCAAAGGATGGAGCAGGGGGTATGGAGATGGGGCGCAGGGTGAGGTCCTCGCGATGGATGACGGCGATGCCCCCACCCCGGCCTTCTGAGCGGGGTTTATCCAAATAGCAGTATCCTGTGGGAGTGGTCTGGTTTAATGCGAAATAGTCCATGGGTTTGTGCCAAGTTTCAGTGAGAAAGAGAAAGTCCAGTTTATTGTCTGTTATAAATTCATGCAATATTTGACTTTTGTTATTGAGAGGCCTGGTGTTGAGTAGGGCAGATTTGAGGTGCTTTTGTTGTGAAATCTTTGGGGCGGAAGTCGGCACTAGCAGGACGTTATCATGGGTCATGTGACCAGAGCTCGGATGACGTAGACGGATGTTTTGGAGCCGTTGAATGGAGGAGCGGGAGCTACGGTCAGACCAGAGCGTGGGAATGCGGTTATCGGATGAGAAGTTGTAGACAAACTTGCGACGGGAGCCTCTGTGGATGTAGGGGCAACATCGGAGAAGTCGATGCTGTGAGATTGTATAGTGAGGAAGTCCATAGATGGAGGTGCACGGTGGTTGAGCCGAAGGAGCTGCAAGGGTGCATACCATAGGGCCATGGACGGCAGGATAGCGAAGAATGGAGGCAAGCCAGCCACAGCATCACAGGTGATAGGCTCGATGTGTGGCCCGGACTGGCCTTGGCGGAGTGAGGTGAGATAGCTTCACACGGACGTTGAAGAGAAACCACGACAAAAAAAAAAAAGACTTAAAAAACTAAAAAGACTTAAAAAATACGATCTGGAGGTGATACTGCACCAGAATCAGGTAGGAAAAGTAGCAAAACAACTTAACAAACTTTTAGTCGGACGGAGAAGCGGCAACCAAAATGCGCCAACGTCCTCTCACATCCGCCATCCGCCAATTACTTTAATATATTGTTGAAAGAAAATCGCTTTTCATAACAGTTTCAAACTAAAATCCTGAGAAATGCAGACAGTTCTATTCTTGAGTATGACTTTACGTCCACTGAGATGACGTTAGGTGGCTTGTTACTACATAGAGTATGTGTTGTGAATTACTCTCAGATACTAGTACACCAAAATGCTGCTCAATAGAAGACTGTCTGAGTTGGAGCCATTTTTTTGTTCGCTAATACTGATTAGCTGTGGTGGCCATCTTGAATTGGATTTACTTCAAAACTTAATCAGTTGTAGATGTGCATCCAACAATTATTTTCTGAAGTTTTCATTAAAATCCATCTAGTGGTTCATGGTATAATTTACTGACTAATAGACAAACAAACAGGCATATTATTGCCTGCCTTTCTCCTTTGGGTTGCATAAAAGCTAGTTTCATTTGAAGCTACAGAAAGAGGGAAGCCTTAGGACTTTTACACATGATGTTCTTTTTATATCACCAGTCTGAAATTGTTCCGTACCAACCCAACTGTGGAATGTGTTTCAGGTCTGAAAAGCCGGAGTGGATGTTTGTTGGTTGACGAGAAGAGACACGAGAAACATTTACTGACTGAAATGTCATAAAAGTTTATATAAATAGAAGCATCACTGTGCCTTAAGTCTGCACTTTTCACACAGTCCCAGCTCTATTTAGACTCATCTTCTTCTGTATTACATCTGTGCCGTTGGGTTGGTTGTGTGTTTTTATGGAAGTACAGGAAGTTCATACACAATTTAATAAATTATTGATTATGCAGCTGGAGATGTTTGATTTTGGTTTTTTTCCCTTCTGAGAACCTCCAGGCCCCTCCAGCAACGACAATATTACAATGATTCATGTTGATTCTTGTAAGTGAAGCTTCTGCAAGAAAAACTATTAAGCCCCACCCTCAAGAGGTGAAGAGCTCCATCAGTGAGAGGGATTTCCATGTATTCTGTTTCAGAGGGGGAGCCGTGCCAAGTGCCACCCCAACGCATTTCATAAAAAAGGTTTTGGCAGCACATTTCCTTCTCAGATGGATGTTTTTGTTACTTGACTTATTGTTTCTTAGCCACTGTCCTTTGCACTTAGAGACAAAGGCAGATGTGACGGAGATCCAAAGAAATCTGTGCAGGACAGATGTTTTGTGAAGCTCTAGATATTTTTGAGTCAGCCAAATAAACCAAAGCCATAACCATGCTGCTCTAATAAACATGCATTCCACAATGCGAATGCAGCATATATTCTCCTGACGCTGCTTTTTTTGGCAGCTGCTGATTAGCGACAATGCAGACAAGATGACATGTGGGTCAAGTTGCACATTCTTTTGCACCTTAAACCGTCTCATTCACCTTTCACCTCTTTCCCATCGTCTTTTAGCCTAGATTAGGCTTCAAAATGCTCCAGGAGGATCTTACTGAAGGGTTCATGTTGATGAATTCCTCCTGAACGGAGCTCAAAAGTTACCTAAACCTTAGCTTTAGCAATAATATTTTCTTTCAACTGTGGCCTATTGATCCTAAAGATGATTAACTGTCTGGAAACTAAACTGGATTTTGACATTTGCCTGAAGAAAGAGGAATAATGTTGAGTTTTAGTAACAAATGTTGAAAATGTTAGCAATTAAAGAACATTTTGTGTCATTCCTTCTGTGTTTTAGAGCTTTGAGTTTGAAGAAGGAGGAGGGAGGAGCTGGTGAGCCACATACAGCGATGAAAAATAAAAGATGTAGTGGGCAGGAACTGAAGCTTGTGATATTTAATAATGAACTTCAAGCAAGCTGCCATGAACACGTTTGAACATGTTTTATGTGGAAAACGATGGGAGTTGTGTGAAAGTTAAACATCATTTCATCTGAAAAAGAAACAACTATAAAATGTACTCTGGAGTTTTAATGTTTTTGTGACTACACCATTTAAGGTCCTGGATAGAAACATGACCTTTTCTCAGATGTGTTGTTTCAAAGATTAAGGAAGGAATGCAGCGAGACAAACTGAGGATGATTTCCTTTGTTCTCCTTGTGACTGACACTGATCTCCTCGTCTCTCTGTTACTTCCTCTGGTTCCTCTGTAGACTTTAGACTTGAAGATGTTTGACAACGTGGAAGACAGGAAAGATTACACGAGACAGGAATGTTTCTTTATTTTCTGTTTCACTTTGTTTAACACAATATTTTTTCTGACAGCGTCTGACTGATGACGAGAAAACAAACCTGAGTTGCCTGAGACGGAGACCAATCTCTAAATTTGTGTTTGCTTTCCCTGAGAGGAATTTCTTGTGCTGATTTTGACTTTGTCACAGGGACAGAATGGAGGAATGGTTCACCTCCTCACATGGCAGGAATTCACCTCCTCCTGCAGAGATTTTAATTCTGAATTGCCTGCAGCTTTCTCCTCAAATACCACCTGTCCAGGTGACAAATAGCACACTGACCTGCTCTCATACAACCAGAACTATGTCATTAAAGCAGTGGAAAGAAGAAAAGAACATCAAAATATTAATGCATGTGTATAAATGCATGTAAAATGGTCAAATTAGTGAAGAAATCACACTGCAGATTGATGCTGAAGGTTGGGCAGGAATGTGTATATTTCAGATTGTAGATCAATATTTAGAAGTTAAAAAATTATTTCTTCTTTTACATTTTAAAAGAGGCACAAAGGGTGGAATCATTCAGGACTCTTTTCCTAAAGAGATCATCAATTATAATGAGTATTTCCTAGTTAAACTAAAAGCATTTTTTATTATAAAGTCATTAAATCATGCCAAATACCTTCAATAAGAAAACTCTTAATAAATGGGTTAATGTTCTGAATGTGATGATTTTTGACACATTTAACAAATCACTTTATTTCGACACTGAGAAAAAATATGACAACAATCAACAAAACGATACAAACTCTCAGATTTTACAATAACACGACACAAAAAGGCTGCAGACGTGCTTGGTGTTAAAGGGTCAATGCGGGGCATTGTCTCAATTTGCGAGACATGTGAAAAGTGATGAAAATGCGAGACAGTCCCACACAAAACGGGAAATCTGGTCACCCTAGATACAATAGATCTCTTAGCTCATATATATGATGTCTGTGTCTTCAGCTCATCTGTCCTAAACAGGTTCTGGGGTGTCAACATGATTGCTGTAAGTGTTACTGATTCTCGTAAGATACGTGACTTTGTGAGGCTTCAGGGCACCGGACTGGAGGCTCTGAAGTTACAACTGCAGTATTCTGGACACAAGCAGCAGATGGGGCTGAGTGACTTTTCATTAACCCTGTAAAGGGTCATATTAGCACATACTGGCTCAAGAGAAAGATTAAAATATAAAAGTTATTTGGTTTGTCTTTAAGGTCAACCTGTAAGGCAGAATGTTTAGTTTGGGTCTGGTGGAAATGTGGGTCCTATTTAGAGGCTTTGTGCCAAAACTATTGACAGCAGATGGTCACACACACTCCCAGCACATGGAGACACAACACAACTCAACATATCAAGCATTAGAACTTTGACCACTACTGGGTGGCATTTCTTTTAACTCACTGTAAAAAAAAAAAGAAGAAGAAGAAGAAGTGCTTTAATGTGAGTTAGCTTGTCTTGAGTATTTCCTGGATTCAAAACATGGAACAGAAATATCTGAAGTTTTGGAGAAATGTAAACAGTGAAATGCAGAGGCTGCTGCTGTCCTCTGACTGATTTAGAAGGACTAATGTTTCTGACTCCCCTGGAAGGCCTACTCCTCAAAAACAAGGCTCTGGGTGCTCATTTTGAAAATGTTACAGAAAAATGTGCGTAACTTTAAGCAAACTCTGAACCTTGCATAATCACATGTTGGAGACGTGTAGCCTGGCAGTGCAGCTGGTGAGCTGGAGAAATGTTGAATTTATGACACAATTTTAGACTTGTAGATCCTCACGCACACACAGAACCAACAATCACCCCCATCCCTCTGAAGAGAATAAAAATGATAACAAAAATATGTTGCATTTTAGAATAATCTCACATTGTGTTCATACAGACGTCTTCAGATTATATAACAACTGCACTTATTGGTGCATTAATTGTGATTACTGAGACTTGTGAATACTGCAGTGACACTTGTGTGTTATGCACTCTGCACCCTGAAGTTTGCATATGACAGACTCTGGATGGATGGGGGGGGGGGGGTTTAGAGATTTATAGATGGCTGATCAGCTGATAGATTCTCTATCAGCCCATGGATCTATGTGCTGAATAGTGTTAGATCAACTGAACCATCAGAACCCTGTAAAACTCAGTGTCACCGCGGCACCACTGCAGCTTCTGACTATTCTTGGGTTTCCTTCAACCAATGAATTATCTGACAGGTTGACTCTTTGTTTGATAGGATGAACAACATGACGTTTCTTCCTCTTTGGATTAAATTAAATGTTTTCATTAAATGTTTCTCTTAGATTCTGCACAATCTCTGTCACACAGCGTTCACCTGCAGCAAGTCTCAGGGCACTTCCGTGTTTTCATGATGCGTCAACATTTGATCACCTAATAAAACATTTTTTCATTCCTCCACCTGACCACAAGCACCTCAAATTTCATCTTCTGTGAAATTACGTTTTATAAACATGTCTGTTGTCATGATTTACTGTCAAAAGCCAAAAATCCACCAGCTAATCTATATGCAATGATGAGGTACTTTGCATTGACCATATATGGCAGAATGTGGGTGTGTAGGAGGAGGGTTAACAGCTGAGCACAGTTCTGCGTATGAGAGCGATTTGTAAAGCAGAATTGCGTGGATCTGTGTGTACGCAGAGTTTTAAAAATCTCTTTAAATTTTGCATATATGAATTTTTTTTGCTGAGCTTAAGTAGGCTTTTAGTAAGGATTCTACGCAAAGTTTTATAAATGAGGACCCTGGAGAGGAGCTCCACCATCCAAGGGGACCTTAGAGCCACTGCTCCTCCTCATCGAAAGGAGTTTGGGCATCTGATTAGACCTCATTCTGGAAGCATGTCCAACTGGGAGATATATATAATCAGATTTATGTTTTAGGTTGATCTCTGGTCCATTATGTAACAACTTGGCTTTTACTAATCCTTGCTGCTGATCTGAAAAGGAAACACTGGGTGGTTCAGACAGAAAGCAGCAGCTGATGTTAATTGTGACTTTCTAATAGCAGAGTAGTAACTTGTCTGAACATACTGGCATAAACAAAGACACCATGATGACTCAGCCGTCTGGTTTGGGTGTTTGTTTCCTCTGTAATAGCACTCCTGGGCAGGAGGCAGGAGGATGTGACATGTTTGAAAAGATCTAAAGGGAAAAAAAGATGTGGATTAAATACATGAGAGTCTTCCTCACATCTTTAATAAAGGAAAACCAGGAAACAATAACGCAGCAGCTGTTCAGTCATGTTCCTCTTTCATCACTGAATCCATGAGCCTCTGGTGAAGGCACATGCTGTGCTCTACACATCAGCATCATCTTCATCAAGACTCACACGTGATCACGCTACAGGCGCTACCCTCCTTTTACTGGAGGTATAAAATCTGCACTTGGTTTTAAAGTCGTAGTGAGTTAAGATCATTTTTTAATGGAAATATTATTAATTTAAAATGTGGCACAAAATCAGACAAAGAATGTCTTGGAGTCTAATCAGCTCCTCATATTAATTTGTTTTCTAATCATTCTATATATGCAAAAAATATTTAAAAATGAACAATAATCTTCTTTTAAAGGGCAGTGGGCTTAACAGTTTCTTGTCAAATGATCCAGAGAACGTTAATCCAGTTATGATATGAAGCTCAGATAAAATCCGCAAAATCCACATTTTCTACAGATTATTTTGAGAACATGTGAAGATATTTATTATCATCTCCTGTGTGTTCCATCTGTCTCTTTTCATTTGACTTGAGGTACAAACAAAAAGTAACAAATGTTTGAGAAATAGTTGGATTTTAACAGTCACTGGATAGAAATGTTGAGGTTTAGCTTCAGGGAGAGGAGAGTGTCCTCACAGTCCCTCTGATTTACAGACACAGGACTAGTTCAGTTTTCCATCTGACTAAACTCAGCAACTCTCTGAGGCCCTCTAGTGTTTCAGGGAGGAGGTACACTGTTCAGGTTGGTTTTATTTATCAGAATGAACTCTTCTCCTCCTCCAGCTCATCCAGAGGGACTTTAAGCTGCTCCCCAGTCAGGAGGGAGATATAAACCTCTAACACTGTGAATGGATGGCTTTTAGTGCCCCAAGGATTACAGAAGCTACAGGATGTTGTCTGGTGCAGTTTTGTCATGGTAGTTGATTAATCTGTCATCATGTGTTCCAGAAATCCAGTGAATCAGAACTCAGTCAGTAACACAGACAATCAGCAGGACAAGAGGGACATAGACCCAGACCTGGACTTGGACCTGGACGAGATGTTTGCCATCTTATCAGGAAAACCTGGTTTGACCGGCATGCTCCTCCTCTGTCTTCTTCTGTTTCTCCCCCTTGTCCATCAGCCTCTCCTCCTCCTCTTCCTTCCTCTCCTCCCACTGTTGGTCCTCCAATTTCTCTTCCTTCTCCTTCTTTTCCTCCTCTCTCTCTCATACCGGTCGGTGTAGCGATACGGGTGCTAGGAATATTCAGCGAGTCGCAACACTGGTCCAGTGTTTATCTGTCTTCAGCTAAGTATGAAAAAACAACAAATACAAAATGAAACTAAAACTGAAATACGAATAAAAAGTCCCTTCAGTGAACGTCGCTTCCATAAAATAAATCTCAGCCGCAGTTTGACGTCTTTTTGAGCGATTTGGTGACAGAGCAGCACCTGTTAGCTCGGTGTTAGCTTAGTTAGCACACTCAGCAGGAGGGTGAAGACTAGATGTTTGAGCTCTTTGCTGGCACTATATGTCTGTATAAAGTCAAAGTAACCCCAAATAAGCGACGTTGTGTTTTTTGGCAACTATTTCCTCAATTTTGGGACTTTGAATTCTAATTTGGTAAATTTATTCGTGCCTGTTTACATTGTTCCACCTGCAAATATGTCAACATGTCACCTGCACAAATAAATCGCCCATCTTCGATTTCTGGACTGACGATGGATGATTGGGATAAAGTTACGCGTTGCCCAACCCTACTAGCACCTCAGCTAATTTCCTCTGTAAATAACCAAATAATGTGGAAACATGGATTAAAGTTGATCAAACACAGACATGAACAGATAGCATTGATCAAATTAGAGACGTTTGAAAGCAGCAGAAACACTTTGTAACTGGATCCACTAGACAAGCTGTTAGCTCATCAGTCTGATCAGAACTCACCCCTGTTTCTCCAAACTGAGGCTGTTCAGAGAGCTCTCTACAGCAGATGAGATGTTCATTGTTCACAAATTCTCCACAGAAACACACCAGGATGTGAAAAGACAAAGATGACTCCTGCCACCTGGTGGACAGGTGGCGCCACAGCAGGTCTCATCTGCCTCATGTTTTTTTCTCCAGGTCACTAACACGCCCACAGTGAGTCTTCCTGAGGGTGTTGTCCTATGTCCCATTGGGATGCTGTAAGTAAAACAAACCAAAATGAATGATGAACAGAAGCTGTAAATCCTTCACTTAGGATTCACACCATCATGTTATTATGTCATGTGTGTCTGTTTTCTCTGCAGGAATGACGGACAGGTTGTGTATTCATCCCTGTCATCCCTGCTGTCCCTGCTCCTCCTCCAGCCCCTGCTCCTCCTCCTCCTCTGGCCTGCGGCCCACAGTAAATTTTCATTTTATAGTTTCTGTCTAAATACTTAGTTCTTCTTCTTAGTTGTTCTGTGTCAGTGGATGAGCTGCAGGAACATTCTGATCAGTAGGTTTAGATCACAGCTTGTTTAAAGGAGGAGTTTTATCTTGTCTGGAGGAATTCTGTTGGTCTCAAAGTGTTTTTTTCTTTTCTTTTTAGCCAACACCAAGATGTAAACACTCTCTGGTTTTTGTTGTGTCTCTGCAGAAAACGAGAGCGTGAGGACCAGAAGCCTGACAAGTGGCCATACATTAAGAAGTCCCCCAACGTCTTCACCTTCCTGCGGGACCCAAGGTGGATCCTGAGACCAGCGCCAGGGGGAGTGTGGCCGTGACGCCATCAGAAAACAGATTGTTTTGTAGATTATTTGTTATGTGCAGAATTTACTTGGTGGACTGTTGTCCCCTGATTTATTTCTTTATTTACTTTGTTGAATGTGTTATTAGTTACTTATTTACTTGTGTTTTGTTATATGAGAATAGAGCTCGGCGATATGACCTCAAATCAATATCACAATTTATTGAGGAGTTAACCTCGATAACGATTAATGGATGATAACTACCTGTATGCTCAAAAACTGTAGCAGCATAATCGCTCTATAGACTAAAATTTCCTGCAAACGCAAAGTATAGGAGTATAGGAGGAGGAGTCACGTGACTAGCATGTGACACGGACTAGCTGAGTCATGTCACAGCTTCTTAAAGGGACACGGACATCCGGAACCTACACGCTTCTTTTCATTTTTTTAAATATCAAACATACGATTATGGGCAAAATGACATCGATTAGAGTTATAAAATTTGATATTCGATTATTTTCGATTATCGCCCAGCCCTATATGAGAATGTATGTTTTTTTTAGTTATTATTTTTGTTTTATGCATGATAAATCTTTGTAGGAGATTCACAAAAATTCTACACATGCACAAAATAAATAAATAAATAAATAAATAAATAACAC
>SSNR01000085.1:621889-644389 GCA_006937965.1 Callopanchax toddi
CCCCCCCCCCCCCCCCCAAAAAAAATGTCTGAAGGTTTTTTCCTGCATCAAGACAGAATTCCTTTGAATTCAAACGTATTTGAACTTCATCTGAAATGCTGTTAGATGCAGGTTTTGCTTTACCTGTTCATGTCGTCACAAAAAATCAAAAGGCGTTGGTAATGATCTCAGTAATGAGACGGGGTTCAATTCCCTGTGGTGCCTTGCTGATTGGACTGACATGATGTGGTGCATTTCAGTGTAAACCTACAGCAGAAACACAAACTGGTGGGTAATCTAATGTCAGACACAGGGTTAATGTCAGGATAAAACATCAAGAAATTTACATTTATTAACTTCCTACCTGAACCCAGCACACAAACACACAGTGGCATGTCTAGAAAAACATCACGTTATGTATGTATAACTCACTATGGACAAACAGAAAGGTAAGCACCAAGATAAATGGAAATGAAATCAGTTTACAGGTGATGAGATGCTCAACAATATAAAAGGTTCAATATTACACAGTTGATAATGGAGGTGGCAGTAATACAATTCTGGTTTGATGTCAGGTGGGCGTGACCCCCTCGTGTCTGGATTAAAGTGATGAACAGATATTTATCTGTTGGTTTCTCTCCTGATCCTGCAGCTCACAGCTGTTGGAGTTGTCTCAGGAGGGGGAAGACATGTGGAGACAAGAAGTGTCTGATGCTGTCAGGATCCCTCAGATGACGACCAGAGGAGACCTACAATCAGAACCTGTAGCGTCCAGCTCCATGAGTCCAGGAGGAAGTCTTTAATAGGTTTTACACAGAAACACACTTCAAAATGTCAGAAATCTCTTTGACACCATAACCAACTGTGTTTGACGTGACGTAGTCAGCAGGCATGGACTGATGATGAGTTTGGATCATGTTATGTATCCTTTATATCTCTAGAGGGCAGCAGAGATTCAGCTGTGTGTTTCAGATCAACACAAACACCCCATCAGCTTGTGATCAAATGTTAAAGTAAACATGTAACTCCTCCATCTAACTTTCTTATCCGCTCAAATAACGTGTTTTCTCATCATCAGACATCTAAAACATTTGAATATTAAATAAGTCAATAAGATCTATTTCCATCCTTAGCTGATAAACAAACCACCCACAGATTTCTGTTCTCCACCCTCTTTGGCTTCTGCCACCTTCATGTTCAGACCTGTCAATAAAAGAGATGGAGCAATAAAAAGCCCAAAGAGAAAAGGTGTGGATGAAACTGTCCCTGTTCCAGCCCATCTTAATGATTTAGTGACATTCAGTCTGGGTTCTAAAGAGCCTTTGATGCATCCTTATGCTTCATGCTGACAGTCAGCTGGTTATTAATGTGCTGGTGTGTTTTCTTAGTCATGCATTTTGTGTGAGCTGAAGAAGACTTAAAAAACCCAAATAAACAAAGTAACAATAAACACACCCTGTCAGAAAAGGTTCTTCATTCCACTAAAAACTGAATATGTTGTCGACAGCAGAAGAAAAAAGACTTTAGGAATCTTTATAAAGGGTGAGAGGTCTTTTCTATTCAGAAGAGCCTTATGAATGATTCTAGACTGGGTTTATTCTACATCATTATATAGACGTCCCCCATCAACACACACACCCCACCACCCAGCCCCTAGTCCTCACTAAACTCACACACTCATGGAGTCTCGTCATCCTAAAGAGCTGCTAAGAGGACCAACGTACAATAAGACCCCAGTGGTTGAGATTAGCTCAGGTTCAGGAGCTAAAGAGGAGTTTATATGAATGAGCAGAAGACGAGATTATTATGGTCTCACATCACCGCTGTCCCATCTTCCATCCATCCATCATCATCCATCCATCCATCTATCCATCCATCCATCCATCCATCCATCCATCCATCCATCCATCCATCCATCCATCCATCCATCATCCATCCATCCATCATCCATCCATCCATCATCCATCATCTTCCATCCATCATCCATCCATCATCCAGCCATCCATCCATCCATCCATCCATCCATCCATCCATCATCCATCCATCCATCATCCATCATCTTCCATCCATCCATCCAGCCGTCCATCCATCCATCCATCCATCCATCCATCCCTCCCTCCATCATCCATCCATCCATCCATCATCCATCATCTTCCATCCATCATCCATCCATCCATCATCCATCATCCACCTTCCATCCATCATCCATCCATCATCCATCCATCCATCCATCCATCCATCCATCCATCCATCCATCCATCCATCCATCCATCCATCCATCCATCATCCATCATCTTCCATCCATCCATCCATGCATCCATCCATCCATCATCCATCCATCTATCATCCATCATCCATCATCTTCCATCCATCATCCATCCATCATCCATCCATCCATCCATCCATCCATCCATCCATCCATCCATCCATCCATCCATCCATCATCCATCCATCCATCCATCATCCATCATCTTCCATCCATCATCCATCTATCATCCAGCCAGCCATCCATCCATCCATCCATCCATCCATCCATCCATCCATCCATCCATCATCTTCCATCCATCCATCCATCCATCCATCCATCCATCCATCCATCCATCCATCATCCATCCATCCATCCATGCTGTTTACCTGTCTAGTATTCTAATCCTTTCTCTATCTGTTGACTCTTCCTCGCCCACTCGGGTACATCATGTGATGAGCAGCAGGGCAGGGACAACTAACTCAGATGTTTTTAGTTGAGTTTGTCTCACCAGTAGTTTAAGATGATATTTTACATAACAGATAAAGTAAAGTGAGTTTTTACTGGTATTTATTTATTCCCCCTGGGCTCCTGAATAAAACTGCTTATTAAAACATTCTAACTATGTTACTGGTTCCAAAATGTTATCTCCTGGTTTTACTTTTAAATGAATGCACCTTAACTTGGTGAAGTTGTACCTCTGGTGCTAAATATCTTCAGACTTTTGGTCTTGCTGATGCAGCTGGCCTTCATTTCCTCACTGCCTCCACATTAAAACAGCTGCCTCTTATCTTGGTTGTGATACTTTACAGTACAGATGAGGAAGGTGTGTTGTCTTTGTGTTTCAGTCTGATGTACTAGCATGATGACAGAAGACTGGCAGCCTCTCTCCAGAGAGTCCTCCCTGTTGGAAGCTCATTAATCTGTGTTTGTCTGATGGACTCATATAACCCGTCTCCTGGCTGAACCTCATACATCCACAAACCTAACATCTCAGAGTGTGAACCTTACCGCTTATGTTTATAGTATCTCTATTTGGGTAGTCTAATAGGGTAGCCCTGCCATTTAAAGGCTTTGAGTTACTGATAATGTCTTTGTCTTTATCTTCTGGGGAGCCAGATTTTCTTGTAATCTTTAAACTGCTTATGAGCAAACAGTCTGAAGTCAGGAAGCTAAAGTTCTGATGCTTTTTCTGTCTAGTCTTATTTTTCTTGTTTGTATTATTTGTTATAGAAAGGTAGAAAGGGGGAGTGATTTGTGACCACATACTGTATGTTTATACAGAGTAGTGGACTTTGTTCTTTGTATTTGACCCATCACTAAGGAGCAGAGGGAAGTCATTTTCACGGAGGCAGTTGAGCATTTAGTATTTTGATCACGGATACTTCGACACATGGCTCGGGCCTGGGATTGAACACTGTCTCTTGATCAGTGACAACCTCTCTTCCCCTGATCCACGGTCACTCCTTTAGGCCTCTTAAGGCACATATTCATACACACATACAGTAGATACATATTCAAATTGTTGCATATTTATATCTGAAAAGGCTTTGAATTCATGGATGAACCAAACTAGTGTCTATAAGACAACTCAGTAAAAAAACAACTAATTTCCACTTGAGACACTGTTTAAAGCAGTTTGACTGAGAAAACACAAATGTTCTAGTTAGTATATCTTAGTAAATCTACAAAAAGTTAATAAAAAGCTGAAGATGATGCAGTTTAAAATGATGTTTTTGCTCCAACTAAGTGAATCTCAAAAACATATCAGCCAAAACAGCATGTATCAGCAGGGTCAACATACAGCAGATGAAAAATACCTGAAAACAATGGTTTTAGTAACTGTAGTTTAACAGAGAGGTGAGACAGGACCAGGGAGATGGTTTCCAGAAGCCTCATCAGAAACGGTCTCAGTAAAAGGAAGCTGTCAAGACTTTGTTCCTGAGAGAGAAGAAACAGAAAAGACTGATTGATGTCAAATGCACTGGAGACACCAACTCAAAGTTCTCTGGAAACAACTTCTTGTGGGTGATGAAATATTTGCTTAAAAATGCTCATCCAGTGGAGTTGGAAATTTTCTTAAATCATTTTATGCTGCTAATACAGTGAAATCATAGGGAATTAAAGAATGAACCCTCATCAGTTTGTCTCCAGAAACCAGATATCAGTTTTACTGATGCATTGTGGGATCAATAATTCCTTCCCCCAAAATATCTGGAGAGTCCTTCAAGATCCCTGCATGGGCAACTGATCCTAAAATCACCAAACTGTGAAAACAGAAAATAAAGATGTCAGATTATGACTTTTATTAAGTTCAAATTCTACAAAATTCTAATATTTTCACATCATAATGACCTGTTGTACCATATGTTTTTAATTCCCTGGTAACAAGTAAACAAAAGGTGGTTCAAGACTTTTGCTCAATAGTAAAGTTGCCTTGTGGTTTTGTTCCAAAATGTCCCAATAATTAAACATCATGTTTATGGATGCATGGATCATCCCACCCTACAGTGGCACAACAAGGAGAATTCCAGGAAGAGTCACTCGCTGCGTCACAGTTTCAGTGTGTGTGTCTGAGCTTGTCTGAGGTGAACGAACACATCCCGTCATGTTCACCCCCCCCCCTCCTCCTCCTCCTCCTCCTCCTCCTCTCTCTGCCTTCTTTATCCCGTCCTCCACCTCCTGCCTGTCTTCCATATGCTCTCAATCCCTGTTTGTGTTGCGTGTGTGTTTTAGGATTTTCTTACTGAGCAAACACGCTGGTGTTTTCCTGACTGAGGTTTTGTCACTTTTGGTTGAAGTTACTGGGCCTCACATGCACGCGTCTCAAAACACACCTGAAACAAGCTCAACACAAGAAGCTGTAATCAGTGTTTTTATGTTAGCATTGTGGCTAATTGACAACTTTAGTAGGAAAGGGAAAACTAACATTTAAACAAAGTATTCTAAAACAGCTGGAGAACTCAATGGTTGGATGACAGAGTTGTTGATTCAGCTGAGTTTAAATAAAGACAAAATTCAGATTCTGATTAAATAAAAGTACTGTTTAAATGTAAAACCTGTATGTAACTGGTGGTGATAAATTTGCACTGGGTTTCCTATATATCCTCTATGTAAAATCATGCATGAGTTTTATTGTTTTCATCACTCTCATGATGCAAAACAATGTTCTCTTTAAATATTCACTGATTCTTTGCAGATATTTGGGAACTTATCTTGAAATTGAGCCCTAATGAGGAGACTTGTGACTTAATTGCAACAAGACATTTTGCCTGACTTTCACAAATTAGTTTGATTTCAACTGAAAATTTGAACATTTTCTGACAATCTCCAGCTAGTCACCAACAGTCACAGTACCATACTGGTTTTAGTCTTTCAGCCTCAGCCTGATCAGTCTGTTTCTTCTGTGGGATCAGTTTTGGTAGGATTGACATCAGATTTTTTTTCTTCTCTTTGAGTTTTAGTCATTAGTTTATCTTTGGGAACTAAAAGGACTAGACCAGGTTTAAGGATGGTAATGAAGTGTGTAAGCAGAATATGCGACTCACGGTATTAGTTTATTTTTTCAGATTTAGCTAAACCTTACAGAGCCCTGTTAGCTGAACTTTGAGCAATACTAATAAAAAACCTTAAATTATTAGTCTGTTTCTTTAAGAAGGAGAATAAACTGTAGGACTAACAGGACTTCCTGACTGATTAGTTTTAGCCTTCTTTTTTTCCATTTATTTGATGAAAACAAATAACATTCATTTGTTTTCTTTTAAACTTCTTGCCATGATGCAAAGTTTTGTCTCTTACAGGCAGAAGGGGGGGTGTCAGCCTCTCAGGAGCTAGATTTTGTAAACTCTGCTACTCTGAGAGTCTGTTTATGTTTATGAAGTCAGTGAAACTCTCCTGATGCATGTAGCAGCTGCTTGGCCTGTCACGTTAGTCTATTCATGGTGTGTTGTCTTTTTGTTGGGGATCGGGGGCCTGGTACCCATCACACACAGGAAACAGGCCCTGGCCCTGAGTTGCACATTAAACACACAGGAAATACACACAGGAAACCGTGTCTCAACCTCCGTGTGCACCACTCTCTGCTCTCAGGCCTGCACGCCTCTCCTCCACATCCCAGAAAACGGCTGGACGCCAAAACTCTGCTGCACACTCAGCTGACGACCTGTCTAATGTCTGCAGAGTCTGCAGAAGTCTCATTCACTGAACCCTCCCACACACACCTCTGTGCACGCGGTCAGCTGCAGACTCAGACTTTAAGCTCCAGTCAAACTGGATTATTAGATCTTTAAAAGCATTTGATACATAAACAACCATGCAATAATGTGTATTAGCAATACATAGAATAAATTCAACCTCTCATTTTCTTGGAGTTCTCTGCGGTCCATGGGTTTCACTGTTGGTCATGTTGCACATACTTAATAAAGAATGATGCAATGCCAGTGCAAACAGAAAACAAGTCAGTCATGGAGATACTCAGAGATCAAGCTGTCTCGTCTGTTCTCCCACATCGACTGAGCTGAAAAAATCATTAAGTCCTCAGGGACAAGACCACGAAGACCCCCAGTGTTTACTTTTGATTAATCAATGTCATGTTTGGCTGTGCTGCTGTGGATTTAGCGTTTTCTTCAGTGAGATCTGTTTCACGCTGGTGCTTTCTTCATGAGGATAAATGTCTTTGCTGTTTTCTTTTAGCAGTTTTTATCTTCTTGCTATGGTTAAGTGATATGTTTCACTTTTTATAAAACAAGTTTAGGGTAATCTTACTGTTTGTAATCGCAGTTCTCAGAATCCTAAATCTGTTCCCAGCTTTCTTCAGATTTAAGAAAACTATCTGGTGAGAGAACATATGAATAAGTACCAGGATGAGGAGATGAAGTTATCCTTATCAGTGAGCGACCCTGGTGAAACAGAGCCACAGCGTTCACATTATAAATTGCTTCCATTAAAGAGATTTATAACCAACTGGTCACAAGATGTCTTTAACTAATTGGTTAATTGAAAAATATGCATTGGTGTCTCCAGCATTGTTTATAAAAAGATTTAATCAAACTCTTCTTATTACTCTCTTTTATTATCAGGAATGTGTTCATATTTCATATGAATGTTGCTGTTATGCAGTTCATCATTAGAGTTTGGAATCTGATCACTATCTGGTTAAGTCTCCTAAACGTCCCTCCTCCTTTTTACATTTGTTTTCTTTTGGTAAATCCATCTTAAAGTCTCTCACTGAGCTTTTATTGGTTTGGATTCCTTTGTTGGATGTAAAATAAAAGAGCATACATCAAAAACATAAAATAGACTTTAAAAAAATTAGACAATACACCAAAGATAAAAACAATGGAAAAGAGAATAATTATATTTTATATCCTGAGACACTGAAGTTTCCTATTGCCTCTCAGAACCAACATTCATAACTGATCATAATGTTGCATCTAAAGGTCAAATCAGAGGTGATATTATTCTACATTTTACAACTAATTAACTTGAGTAAATCTCATCAAATACATATTGAAGATGTTGGTTGGTTTAAAAAAGTAATAAAAATGACAATAAATTGATGTAAAATTTGTAAATAAGTAAAAAAAAATTCATGCTAGAAGTTTGAAAACTTTAAAAGAAATGATAAACTTTGAAAGTGAGATGATTTTATAGTTTTTTTATTTTGTTTTTTTAAATGTTTCTCATAATAAAGGTGACATACGTTCACCCTGTGGGTTATCAGTGAAGATGAAACAGGAGAAGAGACGGCGTGTCTCAGAGTGATAAAAGCTGATAGATGAGGATCAAATACAAGCAGAACGATCATGTTTGATAGAGACGTGAACTCTGTGCATCCTTTGAACTTCTAATGGAAAGACAGATCAGGAGTTTCATATTAGGGCAAACCAGTGGATCATCCATAAATCCTCCTGACACTTAAAGCTGTGACCTAATTGAAAACCGACTCCTGGTGTTTCAGGTTCTCCCTTTACTTCCCATCAACCCTAGGGGCAGAGTGACCTCTCTGACCTCCGGTGACCTTGTCCCCGGGCTCGAGCGGCTGACAGATACTCACCTGCTTTCCATTACTTATCAGTCATGAGAAGCCATCACCGTGTCAACCAAATGCTCTGTCGTTAAGTGTACTCTATTCTTCAAATTTCTGACATAAATCGGAAATATCCAAAAACTCTACGTGTTACATGTAACATGATACATGTGACAGTCTGTGTTTCCCCTCAGGAAGCCTGTGTGTTCATGTGAGAGGTTTTGACCCTGTGTGGAGAATCAGATAAACGACAGGTTAGGTCCATCCCGTCATCTGCTCCTGTATCCTGTTACTCGGAGTGCACTTACCTGACACGTGTTGATGGAGCAGATGGAGGCGTATGAACAGGAACGTTCACAGAGATCCTATTTACATATGAACACAGACACGTGCACATCTGCATTAAGCATGTCCACTGGAAACTGAGTCAGGTGAAAGGTCACAGCGCGCCTCGTTTTTCCATGCAGGAAAAGTGGTTTTGAATTTTCTCCATGTGTTTTCCTTTAAAAAGGTGGTGGGTGATATCAATTTAAGATCGATTCAGAGGGAAGGAGCACGTTCAGAGGCATGATCCAAGGAGCTACTCTGAGTAAAGTAATTCTGCACAACGTCTCACCGCTGAGTGATTGTTCCCTCGGTCATGGTCTGGCCTAAGCGAATGCGTGAGCTTAATGATCCAAACAGTCTTCATGGGATCATTACACTTTAGTGGCACTCTGGAGCTTTGTAAAGTCTCAGGAAAACAAATCAGACGTGGCAGACTGATGGTAGCAGGGGGTGGTGTACATCTGACTGCACGGCTAACTTTTCTTATTGTTCCACGGAAACAAAAGATGTTCTCTTTAAAATGTGGAAAATCTATGGCTTTAATAACTCTATGCATTTCATTGCTGATGTGGAGTCCTTGTCTG
Organism: Callopanchax toddi; assembly: GCA_006937965.1. Lineage (NCBI taxonomy): Eukaryota > Metazoa > Chordata > Actinopteri > Cyprinodontiformes > Nothobranchiidae > Callopanchax > Callopanchax toddi. Next base: position 631,053 of record SSNR01000085.1, read on the forward strand.
GTTTCATTTTGTTTGATCAAGAGCAATTTATCAGTCTGTGCTTTCTTTATACAAACATGAGACAAAAGAGTTGTCAAACAACAAACCTGAATCTGTCAAATAAACACAGATCAAAACTTTTAATCAGGTGATTTAGTTGCATTTTTACTTTCACGATTTCTAATAACATTCAAAAGCTATCAAAAAAGTTAATAAAAATAATAAAAAAAAGTTAAGTAAAATCCCCTAAAATCTGATTTAGGGGTTTATTAACTCAGAAAAATCTGCAACAACATTAGAGAGAAATGGGGTTCCATCCATCCATCCATCCATCCATCCATCCATCCATCCATCCATCCATCCATCCATCCATCCATCCATCCATGATCTTCTCATATGGACCGTGGTGACCTCTCTGAACATTTGTTCAAACTCAGCACCACTTTCATGTGGAGTTCCTCAAGGCTCTGTTTTGGGCTCTGTTCTGTTCTCTCCATACGTGTTGACTCTTGGTCCTATCCTTAACAAACATGACGTTTATTTTCATTTCTACACAGATGAGATACAGATCCCTTATATATAATCTAGAGATTCATTAGAGCCTCTGCTGCTCTGCATGATAACGTCAAAGCAATGACTAATTTACATTTTCTTAACTTAATAATTTTGGGAGCTTGTCTTCCTATTGTCTACTGTCTTTTGTTAAAATAAAATAAAACAAACTTTAAACTTGACAAACATATTTTCAGCACAGGTTTTGAAACAAGCTTTGTCCAGGTAATGAAGATCTCATCTCCCAGAGATGTAAAAGTTATTTATGTTTTCATTTCTTCTTGTTTACCTGCAGTTCCCTGTTTACATGTTTAGTCCCCTCATCACTTGCAGCTGGTCCATAATGCCTCTGTTAGACCATTAGCAGGAGTGAAAAGCATGACCTCATTACTCCAGCACTGGTCTCACTCTATTGGCTTCCTGTTTGTTTGATAGAATTCACAATTATAGTGAACCGTTTTAAAACTGGCTTCTGTTTTTTATCTAAATGAACTAAAACAAAACAGGTCAGACCTTCAATGGCTTTAAAAAGATTTCTTTGATTAAAGTTTGATTCTATTAGAGTTTGACATTGTGTTTTATTCATTGTTTTATATTGGTGTGTTATTAGTTTTATTTTTGACAAATTTTAAATGGTTAAACTGACTCTTTATTTATTTTATCTGTTCTTTTAAAGGAAGTTATTGTAATGGTTCACTTTATTTATTTTGCAGGACTTTGGTCCAACTGCGTTTTAAATGTGTTATATGAAACTGACAGACACGTAATAAAATGTACCAAAATAAAGATGGGCTCAGGTCAAACACGATGAGGTTAAAATAGAGTAAATTAAGAGATTTTCTCATGAAGGGATGAGTTAGTGGGGCTTCCAATGATAGCTTTGACTTTATTCTTGTTTGTACAAAATAATTTTACAATGAATGGAACCCCTGCCTTGCTGTGTTCAGAAGTAACTTGGTGTCATCATAAAATCATCAATTTAATCATAAATATGTGCTGATAGTCACATATCAGAGAGCCACTTTGTGTCTGGACAGAAGCTTAGAAGAAAATCCTCATTTATCTGTAAAAACACTCAAGTCATCCAACCTTTAGTTTGAAGGTAAATCCTGGCTGGCGCTGCAAATTTAAAAGTCTGAACCAGCAGCTTTTGGCTCTGCTGTTTTAAGCAGCAGCAGCTAAATCCTCTTTGATTGCTGTCACATCCTGTGGGCCGAGCCTTGAGCCTGTTTCGGTATGCGGTGGGTGCGATGACAGCGTGTCCTCTGGGAAATATTCCCTTACGCTCCTGGATTTCAGATCAGAAATTCCACTATGCAAATATTTTCAAGTGATGGGAATAAAAACTACAAATCTTTAAAATTTTTCAATTTAAGGGATGATATTTAAAACTCAATCTAGAACTATTTTAGACTTATTTATTGATTGGTTTTACGTTTTATCATTTGAAAACAAAACTCTGAATGTTGTTGCAGTTTGATGTAAGTTGGTGAAGCAGACACAGGGAGAGGTGCTGTGCCTTCATGGGTTTCTACACACATCATGCTTTGTGCAGAGGTCTGTTTCCTGCCTTCACAGGAAACACCCTTATTGGAACCAGATTTTCCCTGACAGTTGATGTGAGTGGAAGCCCAGCTGAAACGACTATCAGCTGCTACAGCCTGCAAGCAGAAGAGGAAGAAGGAACTGTGGGAGAGGGCAGCTTTGAAACTCATCTCCCCCCCTGATCTTGCAGGGTGTGGGGGAGTTTCCTTCATTAATTTTTCTTTTTTATGACCCCCATATTTTTCCTCTCTCTCCATTCTCCCCACAAAGCTACCTGCCTTTTCCTCCACATGTGGGGCTCATGTTTCACTGCAAAGTGATGTTTGGTTTTTCAAATATCAACACACGGGAGCCTGCATGCGTGGAGGAGCCTCCGCAGTTCAGATGGGGTCCAACTGAGTCAAATGGAACAGCTCGGGTTCAAACATAAATACAGCGAGCGACGCGCCATCACAGCACGCTTTTAAACCCTCAGTCAGAGAGAGTTAACATCAGAGCATCACAGGGCCAACAGCCAGTCCACTGTTGGGTGTTTAAAACTGTCAGAAAAAAATCTGACTGACCTTGGACTCAACCCAAACAGAGTCGCTCCGTCAGGATTAAACACACGCAGAAATTATAACTACATGTTTAGTTTTTAGACCTGGAACACTAGAGGAATTCAGAGCTTTTTGTTCTTCTTCATGAGGAGGAATCTTTACTTTTTGCTCACAACTTCCTGATGAGTTCTTCTTGAAGGAATTACAGCTAGCATTAGATAGATCCCAGTGGTCACCCAGCTCTTCAGCTCTACCCAGGTATCACCCAGAAGCTACCATCATCCCTCCTGGGTGCTGTAGCCAGGGTTACCATGGCGATAACCCTGGGGTCGAGGAAAGTGTGCCAGGGGTTGGACCCCCCACGCTGCAGGCAGCATCCCCAGGGGCTGAGCTGTTACATCTCTGGAGACAGCTGTTTACCTTATGTCATGTTAAAGTGGCCACAGAGGCCAGGCAGAAGACTAAGTTAAACAGAAACAAGGTCCTATAGAACCTCCTTTGTTACTGGCCTGTTTTTATAAATACAACTGGTTCATTTTACTGGTGTTAATAGGACTGGGCTAACAACCTCGAAACATCAGCTGTCCGTTTAAAGTGAGGGAAGTTTCTTATAAATCAGGTCATTTAGGTTACCTCAAATACTTCTTTACAGGTAGAGTGACTCCAACCCCATTTACAGAAAAACTAAACATTATCGCTGCTAAAAAAAAAAAAAAACTTAACATGAACTCTTAAAGTCAGGATTTTTTAGCACAAGATAAAATAATATCAAATAAGGACTTCAGGAGCTTCGTATACTAAGATGGGAATTCCCTATACATTAAATCACATAGAACATAAAGTTTCTCTGTAAGCGTGTGAGAATTGAGGAATCTACTTCCTATTTGAAAGCAAAGTGTTTTTTATGTTGCGTTCTGGGATTGTGTGTTTTATTTTTGAGTTTTCTGATGTATCCAGAGTTTTATTGGGTGACGTTCTGGATTAGAGCCTAGTATTTAAACATTTGACCATACAGATGTGGTGTTGGTTTGCTGAGAATCTAAAGGTTTTATCTGAAACGGTGTGGTCTGGATTTAAAAGATGTGCATTTTGTTTTACATTACCAGTTCTTTCCACAGGTGTAAAGAACCAGTCGCTTTATTACAGCCACATCACATCAGTAACTGGACTTTACACTGATCTCACCAAAAACTTTGAGCAAACGAAACATGATGTTTTTTATTGTTGAAGGAACTTTAGCTGTCAGCTCACATCTAACAGACTTCATCTAAAACAAGACTGAGTGAAGAGAAAGCAGCTGTTTCTGACTGTTGTTTGTTGAATGTTAGAGTTTAGGTGCTCCTGAGTTCATAGAGGGTTTTATGTAAATGTGGTGTTTTTTTAATGCCTGAAAACCACTGTGACCATTAATGAAATTACTCTTCAGATGATCATTTAGAATTTGATGTTATGTACTCTGGATGACATAAAATTTTAAAAATCCTCCACATCTTAACTTTTATCAGCCTTCTGGTCTGTTGACTCGTTTTCATAGTAAATTACCTGCCAGGAGTTTTTTTATTATCGGTTTTGAGATGCTTTACAATTAAATATGTTGAAGAAAACCTGTTGTTTGTTTTAAAAAGATAATTTTTGGGGGTAAATGATGAACATCAAATTGTTTATTCTGATGTTTTATGCCTATTTCTACTTTAATAAGTTCACAGTAAGAAAATGAAAGCATTCAAATGCTTTATGCATCAGTTATTTCTGCTTTCAAATGCATCTCTTGTATTTTTAGGATATATAACTGTCAGAAGATAAACATAAATGCTAACTTTCCTCTTGGCATGTCGTTGTATTTCTTCATCACTGATCATCTGATCCTCATCCTCTCCTCTGCTGGTTTGACTTATACTGTGTAGGTGGGCCTGAACTCCAGGTGTTATGGGGCAAAGCATCCTGGCGGTGAGCTGCATCTTCTAGATCCGAGGGCTAATGTGGGCGCACTGTGCAATCCTCCAAAACAACTACCTATCAAGTCCTGTCTTATTCCTACGATGCCATAACTCCATCCATGGTTCAGTGGTAGTTCACTCTTGGCGTAAACTAAAATCATGAACACACACTGAAGCACTGAGGACAGAAATAAGAAAACATCACACACATAAAGCAGAAGCTTTCTTTGTGAGAGAGAGATTCTGTCCACTAAACAAGGGAGAGAAGGAGAAAAGGTTTTTTCTGATTGTATTTCATTTACAGGGCCAAACTTTTCTGGACCAGACCTCAGGGTGTGTGCTGGGAAAGAATGCGCTCTCTGCATCGTTTTGTGCTTCTGCTCCTCTCTATATTTGAACATGGGAATCGCGACTGTGGTAAACCAGATGCTTTTATATTTCTGGTTTCAGGCAGGGAGTTTCTTCTTGGTGTGACCTTGTGATTAAATACTAAAGCAGGGAGAGACTCTGAGCAGCAGCAAACCAGGATCCTCTCCCCACAAAGCAGCTCTGTGTTCGCTCCGAGGCAGGAGCTGCTTCACTTTTATTTTTCCAGCTGAGCTTCTTCTGTCTTCATTAACAATGACGAATCAAGATGTCCCGTATCTGATGCAGCAGACCAACCACTCGCTGATGGATTTATTTAAGATAAAGAGACCTCTGTAAATATCACAGGCCTGTTCAAAATAGCAACGCAAATTTAAACAAATTCCTCCGTTCAACAAAGTGATCACAGGATCCCCACTCAGTGTTTACATTTCACTTCCTGTTTTTATCCTGCCCTTTTTCTATCGTGTTTTTCTATCAACCTTATCTTGTTGCAGCTGAACATCCTAGCGTGAAGCAGTTGGAGCGTGTTGATGGGATTTTGAGGGTGTGGTATCACAGAGCGGTCTGGTTTCACACCTGGACATCGGGAAGTAGAGGCAGCAGCATGAAACCACTTTAACCAGTAAGAATGAACTGGATGTTGACTGCATTTATTAACAGCAGCACTGGACCTGACACAGGATGAGATATAAATGATAATTTACATGTTTAGCATTCTTTAAATAGTTCTGCATATTTGCTTATTCACGTTCTTAATAAAGATTTTTGTAAATCAGCTGATTTGGACCATATGGCTCGTTTTAATACAGCTTTGCGTGATGGGATACAGTCATGTTACAAACCAGATTTGTAATTTTAGTGAAAAGTAATGTTTACAGTTTTTCAGAGATGCACCAGTTAAAGTTTTATTGTCGACTAGTTTCATCCATCCATTCATTTCCTGAACCTCTTCATCCAGTAAGGGTCACAGGGAACTGGTGCTGGTCTCTGCTGGGCCAGAGGTGGGGGACACCCTGGACAGGTCGCTGGTCCATCACAGGGACACACGTAGAGACAAAAGCGACAGACAACATTCACACTCTCAGTCTCACCTAGAGACAATTTAGAGTCACCAAATAGCATGCATGCATGTTTTTGATTAGTGGGAGGAAGCTGAAGTAAACCCATGCATAAATAGGGAGAACGGGAACTACATGCCCTAAAATGTTCGCCTGGGCTTATTAATGGAAATGACTGGCTGAAATGAAATATCCATAAAAATAGCATCTATGAGTGTCAAGTGTTTGAGAGGATGTGTGCTGTTATGGTACTGGGATGGAGAGCAGTGGTTGCTTTCATCAGCATTAGCTTATGGTTTAATTCACCAAGTCAAAAGACACAAAGCTGGTAAAATCCACATGGTTGATTTAATCTGCAGCATTAGGTTGCCACAGCACTACACTTAGTGATGCAAGTCATTTATGCACGTTACATGATGTTTCTTCACTCTGCAGAGGATTCACAGAACAAAAAGGGGATGCAGCATGAGATTCCAAAATAATACAAGCTGGTTGGAAGGATTTCAAAGTGACAAAAAGTACATTTATTAGTACTCATCAGTACCTGGTATTGGTAAATACTCAAATAGAAGTCAGCTTGAAAAATGTGGCACCATGCATCCCTCGCAAATGAAGCAAAGTGTGTGCCGCCGTTCAAAAAAAATCTTGTTTGCAGCTTCTTATGATTCTTGGCTTCATTCAAAAATGTTTCCACATGAAAAACACAGCAATGCTAATTAGTCATTTAGCTGTGCTACATTCATGGTCAACTTAAAAAAATGGATATTTGAGCTTCAGAATCTCCAGATGATTCAAGTCACCAGCTGTTTAATTAGAACATTTTTATACCTGAAGTAAAACAAATTCAGACATGTTATCAGATCAGAGTAAGGACAAATCTGTTAGTTCTAACACCCAGTGCTGAAAAGCTATCGTCACACAGATGTTAACGAAGCGGTCAGTCAGAAAAACAAAGTGAACCCCTGAGAACAAACCTTCAGGAAAGAGCAGAGCATTAGTTTAATGGATGCCAGTGCATTCTTTCAGACCCAGCTATGTAATAATAAACCTCTGAAAGAGCCAAAGAGAAGGAGAAAAATCCAAGCTCAGCCTCTTTGTAGTTTGCAGTCTGGTGCCAATTATCCTGATTGGACAGGGAATGCTGTGAATGTGATTACATCCCTGCACTAAAGCCACACACCATCAGGTGTTGGGCCACATGAAAACCTGAAATAAGAGACGGGGGGGGGGCTGATGGTAAAATCCAGCTGTGATCCACTCAGCAAAATTAGTGTGGAGCTCTTTGCACTCAGACTAAATGAAATCAGATTCCTTCACAGTATATTTATGTTTGTTTGCTGTAAACATTCAGTTCTTCTGATGCGTGTACCCACATTTTTAAAGACTTACATGGAAAAATCAAATTTGTTGGATGTTTTACTTCCTAAAAAGAGCAGACCATTCATCTTAAAGAACAGCAGCAGACATGGAAGAGATTGAGTCCAGATTTAACTTGGAGCCAAAACAAACACAAAAGTGGTTCCAGAGGCAGAAGAATTGATCACATTAAACTGAAGGTATTATCTCCTCCAGACTAGGGATAAGTCTGATTTTTTTCCATCAATTTTTGTAAATGAATTGAAAATTTTTCCTCCAAAACTCACATAAAAGCTGAGGTAAACTCAACCAGGAAGAGCCTGATGAGCTACAGCTGCTACTTTCCTTCCAAATATGGTGCAAAGCCTTTCCTCTACATATCTGCTTCACGTGCTTTTGTTTAGACAAGTTGCTGTAAATGTCTGCTCACAGTGCAGGCAGAAGTTAAAGATGCTGTTTAACCTCAGCAGCTTTCAGACCGGTATCAGTCAGCTTGGTAGGAGCTCACATGCTGCAGAGCTGCAGACAGTGAACTCATGTAAAAGGTCATCTCTCAGGGTCCAGGAGGTCACCATGTGGTGGCACCTTTTAGTCGGAGTGGACCCTTCTGTCATTGTCTCCTACTGCTGCTGCCACACTTCTTTCTTGTGTTATTAGCAGCTATAACTCCCAGTGGTCTGAGTTGTAAAACACCAGTAAAGGGCCGCTCCGTCACAACTGGCCCTATTGATCTGTTTCATCCACCATGACATCTGTCCAGCACTAACTGACACAAACTTCAAGTGTACAACTGTCAGCCGCCATGGTAAAGGGTTGTAAACACTGGGTTCCCTTAAGGGTGTCAAAACATCAAGTGCTGTTTACCAACAGGCACCGGTCCGGTGATGTAACCTGGACCGTGTTCCAGTTGTGAGCAACTTTACAACTTATCAACCATCACACCAACATATTTGCTCTATCCTCTCTCCACGATATCATGTAGGCATCAGAGAGCAAACTAAAAGGGAACAAGTCACCTCAGAGTTCAGAGGTCAAGAGGAGCCACACTTCCTGTTGCCAGCGCCGTGGAACCCCTGCTGACTGCTTTACTGGTTCCCTCATTGTTCAGATTTATCATCCCGTCCATTGATGTGGCCTCTCACAGAGGCCATTAAAGACCAAAGGAGCATCACCCCAAACCAGATGTTCATCAAACAGGGCAGCTTCTCTCTGAAACACACAAAGTGCACCAATAACATGTAGAGGTCATCAGCTGAGATAAAACACCCCCGCAATGACAAAGACCTCCAGGTATCAGGTACAGTCATCAGTCACTGATAGCTGTGGCTCTTCAACAGAGCAGCAGCTACTGACTGACTATAAAATACACAAAAAACTGTGTTATCATTATGGGATTTGTTATCAGAATATCAGATTTTTAAGGTAAAATCACTTCTTTTCCTAAAAAACACATTTAACAAAAATGTTCTCTTCAATATTTGAAGCTGGTGAAAGCTTTAGAATCAACATGTTGATGATTACAAACCTTTATTTAGTAAAACACAACAGCAAACATCACAGAATCAGGAGAACAGTCTCTATTAGAAGTAAGGTGCAACAACAGGTAACTTCTTAAAGTGGAGAATTTAAAGTTTTTAAAAGCCCAAGATAGAAGCTTTATTTTGGGTAGAAATACCGGTATGTGCCAGGCCTTAACCAAGCTTTCATATTAATGTTTGGCTCTGACTCTTTTCACGTGGAATCCAAACCCAGCTCCCTGACTCAGGTCCTCCTGTTAACCAGCTGTTTGTTCCTGCATCATGTGACCTCAGATGCCATCATGGAAATGGAAGGAACCTTACATTCCTGCAGTGATGTTCATGGTGCTCCAGAATGGCAGCTTTGAGATGTGGTATGACTGATCTGTGCACTGAGCCTGAAGACTCCTCCAGACCAGGTCTAGGACTGTTACAGTAATTCTGGACTATGGCCTGTGGACTGACAGTCTCACAAGTAGCTGGTGTTCTAATTATTGTAAACACATTTCCGTCTGTCTGTTAGCTGTATGGCACAGTGACAGACATACTGTAGTTTCCATTATGAGGTCGTAGGTCACTTTCTGTAACTCTCTCAGAGCTCTGCCATCTGGATTCCATTAATGGTCAGGTAGGACACCTTAAATCAACCTCTGGAAACTGTTCCCAGAACAGTCGTCTGCTTTAGAAACTCCTGTCTTCCCTGAGTACGAGCTCTCCACTGGTTTAGCTCCTTACCTTTCTTTCTTATTTTTCATTTTTTCATCTCAGGAAAATAGGTCATATTACATTTTCTTGAATATTACGACAGGTAGAAGTTGTGCTCATGTTTTTCAGCAGCAGCTTTCCTAACGTCTTTTCAATGCGTCATAAAGAAATCAATGGAAACAACATGTAGTTCAGGTTTATCCAGAATGAACCGTTCTGATGATTGTGCATAAACAGAAACTGAATTTTGTCCAGTTGAGGAACCATCAGAACCATGATGATGTAAACTGGGCTTGAGATGCTTTCAGAGTTTGTTGTTTGCTGAGAGGTTTATTCTGATATCAGATCAAATTCATTTGATTGTGTCCAGGAATATTCAGTAAAAGAATGTTTATTGATTTGATCAATAAAATGATAACAACAATGTTCTATAATGTCCCCCTCTTATAACATTATACAATGTATTCTTATTTTCTTGCCACCATTTAAATAATTCATTATTCTTATCAGTGAAAGAACAAATAGAGTCCTCTAATAGAATGTGACTTGTCTCTATTCACTCCTACGTTATTTTTGATAAATGTATTTTGTGCAAAACCAAATTAAATGACTCAACTAAAACTTAATTAACCCCTAAAATAGACAAAAAATTAGGCATGAAAACAAAGAGTTAAAACTAAACAACAGACACAGAACCAACAGACTCAGATCATTTTAAAGATTTTCTCCTGCAGATCATTGGTCTCGTTGTTTAAAAAAGCCATAAAATTGTTAAATATTTGCATTTTTCTGTAGTTAATCTCGTTATTTTATCTTTTAACAATTTTGCATCTTAAATTTTCTATGAAAAAATAAACTCAAGACCTGAAACATCAACACATGCTGAGAGTTCAATAATTGATCAGCTTCCTAAAAGTTTAGGTTTAAGATCAGAAAGAGCTCATTTCAATTGAGCTGCCAGAAACTAACCATCTCTTTTCTCTGGCTTTGTGACATTCTGTGGAGTAGCTTAGTTCTAATGAAGTCAGGTCCTTTGAAGATAAAGAAGAGTCTGTATTTAGAAGTCAAAGAGGAAGTGATGCTGGTACAGAGAGCCCAGTGTGGTCTGCTGATGTGAGGAAATGTGTGTGTGCAGTCAGAGCTGGAGGATTGCCTCCATGCTGCTTGTTGAGCTACAGGGGAGTAAAAAGTGTCGGGGGTCAAATGAGCACATCAACCAATCAGGAGAGTGCATGTGGAGACAAGCAGCTGTACAGAAAGAGGTGAGGGTTTTGTCTTTTGCTTGAAAGGGATTCAAACAGTGAGCCACTCATTTTCTGATGATCACATGATTTATAAAGATGTGCTGATTTAGATCTTTACAATAAGATGATATTTTATTATCATTTTACAGGATCAGGTCTGGAACAAACAAGTTTATGATGTGTTATTGTCTTTTATGACGGGGAATCAAGTTTAATAATAATAAATGTAATGGTAATAGTTAGCACAAGTTAATAAAAGCTTGAATTAAAAGTTTTGTCAGAAGTTCGAACTACTCCTTCAGATAAATCACATGTTGGTTTCTTGCAAAAAGAGCTTTACAGTCACATCTTTTTTTTTTCTTTAATATCAGAAGGAACCAGAATAAATGTGGTATAATTTTCAGGAATAATGCTTGTGTGTGTTTAATGTGTGCCAAATGACGCACAGTCACTCTGCAGAGTAACACTGAAAACCTGCCTAGAGAACAACTGTTTACAGTGCAAACAAGCTTTACCTGAGGTTTATTACTTTAGACCTGACTGATGTTTATGTTTGTATCTAAATATAAAAAAGTCAAAATGATTCAAAAACCAAATTACAAAAAGTCACAGTGATTAACAGTGCTGATAAGATAACGTAGGGGTTAAAAGGAGGTGATATTTGAGCTGATATAATTGGGAATAACACCTGTTGTGGAAGTCTTCTGTTCAGGAGCTGCGTTTGGGGGAGGGGTAATGGCCGTGTGCTGGGTGGGTTGTGACCAGTCACAAGGGTGACGGAGGTGACGGAGCTCAACAGAACAGTAATTAGCAGCACAGTGGCCGGTCTGTGTCTCCAGATGTAAAGGCTGCTGTTACTGTTCAGCCCTGCAGCCACACAGACGCTCTGGTGCCTTCAAGTGACCACGGTCATAAGAGCGCTGACATCACAAGCCTTTTGTCCCTGTGTGTGTGTGTGTGTGTGTGTGTGTGCGCGCGTGTGTGTTAGTGTCTTTTTTAACAGCATCATTGATCACACGCTTGAGGAAGTCATAATTATGTGCGGTGATGCTTTACATCAGTAATTTTCAGCTTGTGAGTTTTAATTAATTGTTTTTACCAGTCAATCTAAAATGTAAGCATTTTATGATTTTATGCTTTTATATAATTAAAGCATATTTTACGAAGTTCATCATGTCTAAAAAGTGGGAAAAGTGGACCATCAACCGGGATGAGGGGGCCTACCAGCTATCCCACACCTGGGATTCCCTTCTCCAGAAACCAACTGGCGGAGGTGGGCGTGACCGACCCAGCAGACCTGACAGATCTGGGTCGGTCACGCCCATCGGACGAACAGCTGATAAAGACGCGTCACACAAACATCAGTGACACTTCTGATGAAGACCTGAGCAGTGGGTCGAAACAGGTAAATAAGATTTACCAAACATTACATGTCTGCATTAAAAGAACCTTAACTATTAATATAATTAAAACATGATAAAAACAGCTTCATTTGAGTCAAAAGGCTTCACATGTTGTGACTAACACTGGAACTGTCCAAATTCTAGTCAGGTTGACAGTTGCAACATAAAAGTAGTAACATAAAAGTGATGTATATGCATCTATAAAAAAAAGGTAATGGATTATTATTTAAACTTTTAGCAGACTGTTTCATTAGTGGTTCAACAAAGTGCTGCACAAAAAAGCATGATTTTTATGTTTAATATATATTTCTTTTACATTTGCTTGATGTTATAGCAACTCTTTACTCTTGGTTTTCACTGCCTCTTAGTGACAGCTGGAAAAGGCTCCAGCTGAACAAATGAACCAAGCAATGAATGAATAAATGGATTTACAGGAGATTCTCTTTGCTGTAAATATGTAGAGAATATTTCAAATAACGAGAGGCCACACATGGTGATAAAAAAAGTCACGGACATTGAGTGTTCTGGTCCTACAATGTGTGGTGAGTGGTCACATGGCAAAGACAGCTCATCACACAGGTCAGACCTGAAATCTCACAGAACATCTTGAGATCAAACGTGACTTCAGAGTAAACAAACATGACTTTTATTTTTATTATAAACATCAATGCGCTGGTGACAGTTTTGTTTCCAGGTATCAGCATCAGCTGTTTTGATTTGAGAATCTCCTCGCTCCCTGCAGTGTGCCACTGTCACCTCGCTTTCTGATTGGCTACACATTCAACAGGCTGCATGCTCTTGTCTTTGGGGAACACCACACATGCTGCGATGCCGAGTCAAGACAATCCAACGTGTTAAAAATCCCTGATTTGTGATCAGAGCGGTCCTGTCGTCCAGACACATGGCAAGTGTGTCTGATAATCCTACAAATGTTCATTTTAACCTCACATGGTAAAATGTCACATGGCAAGGATTTTAAACTGATTTCTGCCATGTTTCTCCTCTTCTGACAATCCTAAGGACGCCCCTGATTACCGTGATGACTCTAAAGTTAATCTCATCAGATACTTGATCTGTGTTTGTGTGTCACGAGTCCTCTGCTTCGCTTGGAGAGACGTCGGGACCGCTCTAAT
>SSNR01000085.1:651889-691889 GCA_006937965.1 Callopanchax toddi
TGAACGTGATCGCTGTAGGCCTTGGCAGAAACTCACATTTATGTCACAGAGCCAAATATGAGTGTGTGTGTGTTTGTGTGTGCGTGCGTGCGTGCGTGTGTGTGTGTGTGTGAGTGAACTGGGACATAAAGTGGCTCATGCTCAGGCAGGTCCATGGTCTCATATAAAACAGTTCACACACTAAGAATAAACAGCCAATAAAAGCAGCTACATTCCAGAGGTGGATGCGCATCGATGCCTGAAATCTGCAAGACAACAGAATCATGACTGAGAAACAGCTGGAAATAAAATAAATATTCTGTCATGTTTGTGAATCACATGAAAAACTAAACAAAACGAAGCAGGGAAAGCTGGTGTTGCAGAAATAACACTTTATTTGTCAGTTTTGCAGTCGTTATTTTCAGAGATGTTTTATAAGTATGAATTCCTGACATTATTAACAAAAAGTTTGCATTTTTTCCTCTGTAAGAAGGCATTTGTATTTATTTTGAGGGTTTGTGGGCCTGCTTGTAAAGCTGTTCCAGAGGAAGTAGGGTCTGACCTGGGGGGCTCAGTTTGGTCATGGGAACCAAAGCAAAGTCTCCTGGGATGTTACGCCTGTGTCATCTCAACTGTTATGATTCCCATGAACCTAACAGGCAGGTTTATAATAAGCAGGAACGGAGTGCAGCTGTGATTTAAATAATGCTCGTTTGATGACTTCCTGAAGCTGCAGGGACAACGTGGGACAAAAAGTCAACATGGGAGTGAATTTAGCTAAAAAAAAAAAAAAAAAAAACTACTCTGATTTTACAAGAAAAGTTTTGGAATTATGAATTGTGCACTTTAATGGTAGGAATTCAAAAACAGCAGTCAGTAGTAGAGATCATTTAATCATGTTTGCATTTCTATCATATCCTGGTGTGTGGTTACAAGTCTATCTGCTGTGATATGTAACTGGATGTTCCTCCAAGATGTTTCTCGGCCAAAAATGACAGAAAATAAATTTTAGAATCCTAATTAAATCCAGCCTTGCTCAGAGTTCAGCTCAAACACCCCCTCCGCCCTTCTTCTCTTCCTGTCCCACTCTTAATGGGTTAATGAGAAGAGCATGCATGTGTGTGTGCACACGTCTAGATGTAGAGGTTCCTCCTCAGAAAGCTGATACTCTGTCTGTGACGGAGCGTTTTCATGGCCGTGCAGCAGCAGACAGACCTTTAATCACTCGGTGACAGATACGAGAGCCAACTGCTGCCTGGCACCACGCCAGCACACAACGCAAGTTTAAAACTTCTGAGTAAATTCACACGTCCTGATTTGATGCAGCCTCTTCATGAAACTGTCACACAATCCAACCATCTGACAGCTCAGTGTGACGATGCACTTTCAGTTTGATGGGTTTTTATATCAGATTCCTGAAACTTAAAGTCAATCAGGTCCATCAGTTAGTCAGTTGACTGGAATTCCTCTAAAACCAAACACAGTTTAGTTCCTGTTTATGGGGAAGTACTCATCCCTTTGGTATTTTCCCTGTTTTATTCCATTACAGCCTGGAATTTAAACGTTTTCATGTGTTTTTGAATCAGCACATCTACTACTTTTTTATCTCATCTCTTTAGTTGGCAAAACAAAAACAGTAATAAAAGAAAATAAACCACATGAATAGATCAATACCCAAGAAACAGACATCTGAGCCTCGTGTTGTTCCAGTTACAGCTACCAGTTTCTGTGACTGTTTATAGAAGTTTGGAATAAAATGTTATAGATTTGCTTCCATTCCTGCTGTATCTCCTCCAAGATGGGTGAATCCTGTTACCATACAATAATAATAGAATAAAATCACAGTTCCTCTGTTAGATTGAGGTCTACATGAGGTCAGCGGTTACCAAATTAAGCTTCCCAGAAATAATGGTGAACAAAACTATTTTTAGGATCATTTTCTGGCTGAAAATATCAGAATAGGTGTTTGTTATAAATGAATAAATCCAGCATATAGGTTTTTATGTGCCTTTGTTTAATAAATTTACTAAGTTAGGGATATTTGCCTCACTGTAGAGAAGGTCGTCTGGTAATTGGAGGATCGGTGGTTCAATGCAGCTCCTGTGTGAATAATAGATCATCTGTAAAGTGATTTGAGCTTCCTCAGAAAGAAAAGAATATTCCATTTTTTTAAATCGAATTTATCCTTGTTTAACATTGTCAACGTCTATTTTGACCAATTTTCCAGTCTGTTTCTAACCATGATGCTATCACCACCGTGCTTCATGTTCTAGGTTGTTCCTTTAGGGGAATGTGTTTGTACTTGTGGTTTTTTTTAATGTTTTTTTTTTATTTTAAACCACACAATTACCTTCCTTAGGTGTTTTGAATGTCTCCAAGGCATTTTAAGGTGTATTGAGACCACAAGTGTCCAGCCTAAAGTAGTTTTGTGGGCAGAAACTTCTAAATCTGCTGCTTGGCCTCAAATTTTAGCCATGGATTGACCTCTTTGTTATATCGAGGAGCTCTTTGGTTTTTATTGTTTATCAGTTTAACTCAATCTGTAGTTTTACAGAACGTTTTCTCAAACAGATTTTTTTAAAGCTCCTTTGTTTCCATTACTGCTCTCTTTAATTTTATGTAAACTGAGTTTATCTTACCTTTATTTCACATCAAGGTATTTCTTTGCCATTTTGAATATGTTTTTGTGTATAAGGTATAAATAGTTTTTGCCCTATTTGTTGTGGATAGCAATTTGTGAACAATCTCTGGGAAAATAGTGTATATTAGTTTCAGGATTGATGAGACTACAGATAATCTGATCATAGATCAAAGTGTGTTGCTTCAAAGTGATCTTCAAAGTGACTCAAAAATCCTTATAATTGAAGCCAAAATAGGAAAAAAAAAATACAAAACTTTATTTAACTTTTGTATCCCATCTGGATGACAAATGTGACCAAACAGAACAGGTTGAATGAATTCACAAAGCACTGCCTCTTCTCTGTCTGTCACTTGATATCTAAATACGTGGAGGTTGAGATTCAGCTAAAACACGTTTAACACTCAAACCAAGACGTTCCTCCCACCACTCTGCACTCTGCTCTCTCTTGAATGGAAATCTGACGTCTTTGGAAGCATCACATGCTGCAGAGCTGCTCACAGCAACGTGGTTAATTCTCCACATGATGCCATTCAGCTCTAATTTCTAAGTAACTGTTTTATAACTGGATGGATGTCATCAGAGCCAGACGCTCTTTGATTTCACAGCTGAGGAGACAACAGTGACCCTTTAGACTTTAATCACAAGGTCATAGAATGAAATCTGTTCATTCCTTACAGATCTATGAAATTTGTTTTTATCTATCAGCAGCAAGAAGTCATCTGGCTCAACGGCTTCCTGTCAAATTCTATAACAGAAGTTGGATTTTAGCTAACTCGTTTTCCTCCACTTAAGACCCACCTGTTGTTTCGTCTGTGAGAAACAGAGATAATCATCCAACTGCGGTCTCACATTTCACCTGAATCCTGAAAAAGCATCTTGATATGGTGGTAAACATGATGCTCAATTAAAAACTGGAGGCAAGAGCACAAACCTTCTGCATCCAGATCATCCCTCAGGGCACCTCCTCAAGCACTGTGCTGACCCGCTCTCAGGTATCTTTTGTTACATTTTAAGAGGTCTCTGGAAAAGCAAAGAGTTCCTGCATTATAGAAAAATCCACAATTATTCCTATTCCTAAAAACAAGTCCTCCCCTGGACATAAGTGATTTTAGACCAGGCTCCAGCTTCTCTAGTTAGGAAAGCTTGGTTGAATCCATTGAATGCAAGTTAGATCCTTTCCAGTTTCTTACAGGAATGATAGAAGATGCAGTTTTAACACTTCTTAACTTTTAAACACACGGATAGCTCCTGTTCTTATGCACATCTACTGTTTTTAGATTTTTCATCTGCTTTTAACACAATCCAGCCCCACATTTAACTGATAAAACTGATAAAACTTAGTGTCACTAAAACTAAAGATCTGTGTGTAGATTTTAGGAAGAAGTCCAGCCCACCACCTGCAGTTGTCATCAAAGGGGAACCAGTGGAGCGTGTTCAGCACCATAAGTACCTGGGTGTTGTCATACAGGGAAAACTCAGACAAGGTCATCAGAAAAACAAATCAAAGGTTGTACTTCCTCTGCAAATTAAATCAATTTGGAGTGTGTAAGAAACCAATGACCATGTTCTATTGTTCTATGACTGAATCCTCCTGACGTTTGCTTTCATCACTTGGTTTGGGAAACAGGATGAAACAAATAGTAAAGGTGGCCGGTAAAACGATGGGTGTCACATTACCTGATCTGACACAGACATTTCTGAAGAGTCTCACAGAAAGCTGAAGTCATTCTCCACTCCCCTCATCATCCACTGCAGGGAGCTGGAGCTCCTCCCATCTGGACAGAGGTACCAGCAGCTCAAAGCAAAGACCAACAGATGCAAACACTCCTTTGTAACTCAGGCCGTTATTCAACTGAACTTAAAACCTGATTAGGTACGACTGTTTCTTTATTTTGATTTCATACTGATTTTTGCTTTTTACTTGTGTTTCTTACTGTTTTTAACTGTTTTTACTAATGTGCCTGTGATTGTGTGCTTTGTGTTTTCACCTGACTGCAAGACAAATTTCCCTATGAGCAGTACGTACTATAATAAGGTGAAGTGAAGCTCTGACCTGAGCGTCAGAACCATCAAATGTTCAGAACAAAAAGTGTAGAAGTTGAAGTGAGCAGATCAGTCCCTCAGATCAGAGCTCTAATAGAGTTTGAGTTCAACAGCAAAGAAATAACAGCGGAGCAGTTAGCCAGACTTTTAATTTACTGTGGAGATATTTACAACACAGATGAGCAGAGAGAAGGATGAGTGAGCATGTGAGGAGCACAGCGTTCTAATTAACAGGAGACATGGAACACCCAGGTCTCTGATGCTTTAACTTGAACTCTGTCAGACACCATAAACAGATGAATGATCCTTAAAGTGTCCAAAAGAGTCAACCTTGGATCTTGTACCTCTTGAAGCATTATGAGATCTATTTAAGTAGCACAAAATTCAATAAAGGCAGCAGTAAAGCTTCCTAACCTCCAACAAATCATCCAGCTTTAGCAAAGCATTAGCATTTTAAATTAAAGCCATTAAGAGAAGCTCAAGTCGGCCATGACACACCCTCTTGTTCACCAATGACCTGATAAACAACAACAGAGTATAATAGAAGAGTGAAAAGGTGCTCAAACAGATGAAATGAGGAGGTTTGCATGTGAATGAATGAATTCCACCTAAAGTTTCAGAAGATTTTCAGCAAATGCAAAACATTCCTCTGATTGAATGAGAAACAGAAGTATAATCCTCAGAGTTTTGACCGTTTTGTACATTTTTCTTTAATAAAACTGACGTTTAAACATGTCAGTGTCCTTGTTCCAGAGGTAGTGAGTATGATTTTATAACTCAGAGGACAGAAGGCAGAGCAGTGGATGGTAAATCAGACAAGAACCAAGCATCATCTGGACTTTCATCTTTTTCATTTAGCAATAAAACTATTAACTGATTCTGGAGTTTTTACTTTTCAGGTGGAACAAAAACTAATGTGAGAACACTGACTCACATGTCATCTCTCTACACGTATTCTCATTAAGTCCCCAGTACTTATTTATTTTTATTTTGTGTGTGTGTGTGTGCGTGCGTGCGTGCGTGTGTGTGTGTGTGCGTGTGTGTGTGTGTGTGATGACTAGTTTTACTGTTATTTTAGTTTAAAGCCCACCTGGGTTTGCAAAACAGTCTTTGGCAAGAAAGCGTGAGTGCAGAGCAACAGTTGTATTGTTCTAATGATGTTTATGTGCTGTTCTTATTCAAATAACCCTAAACTAACTGGAACTACAGCAGACATCAGTCTTTATAAATCTGACTGCAGACTGAAGTGATGAGTTAGTTTTTGTGGATTCAAACTTAAAATGATGATGAAATATAAGAAAAGGATGAAAATCATCTGATTTGTTGCAGTTGTTGGGAAGAAAAATTCAAAGTTTGAGTGATTCTTAAACATTAGTGTTAAGTCTAACTGGTATGTTTGGGGTGACTAATCTCATCATTAATCCCAGTTCATCCAGTGTTCTCTGCATATTTCTGGTTATTTAGCACACAAAACATGAGGCAGCTTGATAAAACAGTTTTAAACTGTCCTGTATTTAAATCATTATATCGTGTTTGTGGCAGTGACAGCAGTGTTTTTCTATCTTTATGAGGACTTTACGTCTCAGGGTGTAGTTAATGCAAGTAGAAGATTTACTGCTTCTTGTTTCTTCTTCTTCTCACATCCTCACTTTTACTGATCTGCTGTCAGCAGAGCGTGAAGCTGACTGATTGATGCTGACCACTGTAAGACACAAAACTCAGAAAAGGTCAATTCTTGTGTTTAAAGTTTGTGAGAAAGATTCACTTTTTCCTGTGCAGAAACTTTCATTAGAACTGATCCCTGATAAGAGTTCATTACATCCCTGCTGGACTGGTTTGTCACCTGTAGAGCATGATGGGTGAGGCTTTCAGCATCAGACAGCATGTTATCTTCAAAACGTCTCATCCTCTTTCTCCTCTGAATTAATGGACAAAGTGAATTTGTAAAGGCATAAGGTGAAGTGATCATTAGCTTATCTCAGTGCACTTCTTTCCTTTCCTTGGTGAGTTTAGAATGAATGAAACCATTAACCAGTGTGTGTGGTTGACTTGGTTCTACTACATAAGTGTACACACCAGGTTAAATGAAGCAGAGAGCTGTTAGCTAGACGTTCTGCTTCACAATGCAAACGTCTACATCTGCTACCATCTGCTTCACCTCTAACTGCACACACACAAGGGGGATTACCTCATCGGGTGCACGGCGCTGTGCTTCTGGCTCACAAAGAGCCATCTTACCCCACTTAAAGCCTCTCTAGGATTCAACCTTTTTGAGTGAGAACAGAACTTTTGGAACTAAACAGATGACTAAAACGTCTCGAGTCTGCAGCTTATCTTTATTTTAATTCCTCTCTTTTCTTAAACAGCAGTTTGTTTAAACCTCTGTTAAAACCTCTGTGTTTAAATCCTAATAAAAAACAGATGAATCCATATTCAGGCATGAAAAGACTTTTAATCAATCCTTCAGTGAGGAGTCGCAGCTGAAAGTGAGCTGGATCCCAAAAAATCAGTGTTGTTTCACATGCAAACATTATATATATATATATATATATGTAAATATATAAAACATAAATAGGAAAATGTAGCTTAAACCATGAGAACATCTTTATTTTCATTAACTTAATGTATAAAAAGTGAGAAATGGTGGTGTAAAAAAAAAATTAAAGAAAATTAAAGTGACTCTGAGGATTTTCCAGTCTGTTCCTGTCTCAGTCCAGTCAGACGTAGCCGATGATGTCTTTACATATTATTGGCTGTCGGCTTCCTGACTTCATCAGAGCTGCGAAGTGGTAGAAGTCTGTGTCCAGTTCATTAATGGCTGAGTGGGACTGGTGGAAAAATGGGACATTAGGCTGCGATGCCACAACGGGACAGGACAAACGTTTAGAAGCGTTGGCAGTTCTGTTGACATGAGAAGAGTCTGTGGATCTCAGCCTCACTCTGTCCTCCACACTCTTAGAAAAACCAGAAATCTTCCTTCTCATGTTGACAAAGAAGCCTCTTCCCAGTCTTTGTCTTGAGGTTGGTTTCAGCTCAGTGGGTTCGGGACAATCTGGCAAGTCCATCCAGTTCTGGATGAGATCCGCGAAGCTGTTGTCACCCAGAACCAGAGGCTGGCGGTTGCGTCCTCTGGTCAATAAGGAGTTTGTCCAGTCCTCTGGGTCGCTGACCTCAAATGAAGTCCACCTTTCCAGACAGGCATCAGATGTGGATTTGGGTCGGATTCGTCCGCTCTGAGCTCTGTTTGTGCGCAGACAAGCAGAGGATGAGACACGAACGTTCCTCGTTCTCCTGAGAACAACGCTGTCGTCCTGCCAGGACGCTTCAGAGTAACCCGAGTCGAACTCCAAACTCTTCTGACTGCTGGGAGACCGCAGATCTCGCCTGAGGCTCAGCCGGCCACTCGCGTCGTCCTCCTCATCTTCCTCCTCCAGAGGACTCGCCAGGCAACAGGCCGAGTCGTAGGTGCTGGCTGAGCTGGCGTCAGACATCCTCAGGCGTGCTCGCTGTTCTCGCTGCAGTGCTCGCTGCTGACATGCACGTGCCACGGCAGAGTGACGCGCCAATGCTGGAAGCTGGGCGCTCAGGGGGGTGAGGGGGCGCCGGGCTTCAGGGCAGGTTTTCCTCAGCTGCTTCAGATCCTGCAGTGACCTCATCATGTACTGCATCTGCTCCTGTAAGCAACCACTAGAATCACGTAGACACAGCTGGGGAGACAAGAGAGGAAGTGTCAACACTCAACCTTCTTTACCTAAAGCCTACAAAGGCAGATTACTGGAAATTTCAACACCTTTGAAATGAAGTGTTGTAGAAAGACTTTAATAATCAGAGGACTGCTTTGTAGGCAGGTCCAGGCGTGTTTGGGGAAAAGCTCAAATCAGTGACATCATGTCCTCTCTTATTGTAACCCTAAAGACCAGCTGACCTGCTGCTCAAAGAACAAGGAGATCTCATGACGGGACATGTCCGTTAATTTACTCAACCACGCCAACAACATCAGTGAACGCCCCATCTATTATCATCATTATTATTATTATTCTAATGACACTGAGATTTGTGCTCAACTCTCCACTGTCACACTGACAAATCCAAAGCAAAGGCAGAGTAAAAGGACAATGTGGGGTCTTGAGGAACCAAATTTAGCTCCCAGGGTCCTGCTGCCTCTTTAAGGCGAAGCATTCCTGCTTATAAAATTCAGCGGCAACACTCAGGAGGAATATAATACTCCTGTTTCCTCTACGACTCGCGGTGCTGATTGGTCCAAAGCAGCCAGTGAGTGTGGCTGCTTCACTCTCAAACTCAAACAGGGCAGAAAGAGATCATGTGACAATGTAAGAAAGTTAAAGAATGATGATGAAGAAGCTTCAATAATGCAAAATCAAGTATTTCAACTGCTTTCATAGATGCATTTAAGGGAAACTACCTTTAAACTGTGCATACAATTTAAAACTTCAATCTCAGATATGTAAAATTAAATTAGAACAGAGTTTTCTTATGGAAGAAACTTCCAACAGCAACACATCTAAATGAAACCCATATGCTGCAGGGAGCTGCTAAGAGGCCAGTAAAAACTCAAAACCTCTCCAGGAGTCAGAGCATCCTGCTCAGCCTCCAGCTGCAGAGCTGGCAGATGTTACCTCCACACGTCCAACGCTAACAGTTTATTGTTTACTTTATGTAAATGAAAGACTGTCATACTAGTAAAATAGTTTTTAAAAAAATAAAGAAAACTCACCATGTTTTCTTCTTATCTGTAGCAGTCACTTTCTGCCAAAAACAAAGAAAAACATTGCTTAAAAAACACACACGGATACTTCAGAAGAAAAAAAAAAATCAAGCTAGCTTAAGATGTAAACACTTACTTTACAAGTGACCTCCTTTGGTAAACTGTTGGGAAAAGTCCCATAAAGTCAGAGAAAACTAATGTCCCGGTTTGTTTGGGGGTTCGAGTGTCAGTAAAGCAGTTTTAAGTCCTCTGGAGTGAGTAATCCGGCTGTTTGAGCTGAGGATGGTGAGAGGCTGAGGGAACATTTCAGCCTGTTCGCCTCCCTTCACAGCTCCGCGCTCAACAGCCAATCACAAGCGACTTGTGTCTGAATGAGCCAATCAGCACGCAGGAAGCTCACAGGTTGTTTGCATAACTATTAGTGAAGCTCCACAGAACTGCTACAAACGTGAAATCTTGTTTTCTTTTTCCTTTTTTTATAGTAACAACACAAATCACAATTTATAATAAAAAGTTTATCATGTAAAATCTACCTGAACACATTTAAAATCACAGATTGAATTAATCACGTGACAGGAGTCCCAAGTTTTGTTTAATTTCTCTGTTAGATAACATTTAACCTCAGACAGATTTCTCCTCAAGTAACTGGTATCAGATCCATGTCATTATTATTACCAAAAACAAAGTATTATTATGCTCCAAATTAACATTTTGGTTTACAAAATGTCAGAAAAACACAGAACCTCCACAACACGTCAAAATCAATGCTGATATCAGATCAAGATCTAGAATTTATTGTCATTGCCAACTCAACAAATATTCACATCAGAAATCCATTGAACTTGTAACCAGTTTACTACTTACTTTAATCAAATTTGGTAAATATGCAAATCAAATGCATTTTGTTTTAATTAGTTTTTTCCACTGCACTACATAGTTGTTGTGATGTAAACCTGGTCATACCTTTAGTCAGCTGAATCTTTTTTAGCCCTGCTGGTGATTCATTGTAAACAAGTAAATCCATACAAATGCACTGATGCAAATGTGAAAATCTGCACCTTAAATGGGCTTTGAGCCTGCAACCCCAAACGGTCGTTTGACACCATTTAGAGTAAATGTTTATGTAAATCAGATGGTGTAATAAAGAATGCTTCAGTTCCTAATGGTTTTGGAGAAATTCATGACTAATGGCTCACTGTTCAGGTGCATATTTTATCCTCACATGCATTACATGCAGTTCTGGCATGTCCTGCTAAACCAATGTGACCATAAACACATGTTAATGTCTTCTTAAGTCATGTAGATGTGTAGATTCCTGATCTGTGCAGTTTGTGTTGACCTGCAGTCATCTCTGTTGGATTCTCCTTGAAGTTTTACTTTTTTGGAAGTAAAACACAAAGTGCATGTTTTCATCCTGCAAAGGCTCTTTATGAACAGTAATTAAAAGATTATGTCAGAGCACAGCAGGTTCTTGGAAAAATCTAATTGACATTATGTCCTGATAAAAAAAAGAGACAGCAGGACATTTAGCTTTTCTTTGAAAGACTTCCTCTTTACAGTCCAGAAGCCTTTAAGCATGAAATAAACAGTAGGGGCTTCTAATGGAACTGATTATTTTAATTTTCTACATTTTTATTCTGTTATAAAATAGGGTGGTCTGTTTTTTGACTCAATTGTTCAAAATTTTGCAGGATAAATGAAACATTTTCTTTTTTTACCTGTACTTTTTTTTTTTTTGTCTGAGTGCTGCTCTTATTTCTTAGTTTATACATCCTTAAAGGTCAAACGCTCTTTTATATCTGAATATCACCAAGTTATATATAAAATCTCGAATATATAATGCAAAAATATTTAAACACTCCCAAAAAAATAGCTGCATCAACAATGGCCCTAGTGGAAAGACAAAACTCTTTTTTGAATTTATGGGGGGGGGGGGTGTTGTGCATCATTTTTATACTGTTGGGTATAAAACACTGAAACCTTACACTTGTGGGCTGAGCTTATGTGACCTTTCAGACTGCTGCAGCTCGGACACAGAGCAATAGTGCCCTCTAGAGAAACTGGATTAGTAAAATCAAAGTGCACCAAAGACTTGATCTCCTGGTTTGGTTGATAATTATAAACAGCTGGTTTTCAGCACTGCACCTAGCATGTGTACAATATTACATTTAGTAATCTTTTAAAAAACACTAAAGGATTTCAGTTGTAGAATGATAAATCACTTTAATAGAACCTGTCTGACAACATGAAGTGACCTAAAACATCTTAAAAAGCAACTGAAAAAACTGAACAATATTTCAAGCACTGCACGTTTTACTTGGTTAAGGTCAGACGTTATTATTCAACTATGATACTGGGGACAAAAATTGCATCATGAGAAAAAAAAAAAACTGTGCGGACCAAAAAGAACAGAAAGGACTCTCTTGAGTTGACTAAAAACCTCTTAGTGCTCCACAAGACTTTTGGGAATTTTTTCTGTGGACTGATGAGAGAAAAGTGGAACTTCCTGGAAGGTGTGTGTCCTGTTTCATCTAGAACCAAACTAACTCTGGATTTCATAAAAACATCATCAACAGTCAGACATGGTGGTGGTAGAGTGATGTCTGGGGCTTCAGGACCTGGACCACTGGCTGGAACTGATGGAACCATGAATTCTGATGTCTACTAGAAAATCCTGAAGGAGAATGTTTGGCCTTTGACTGACGCTCTAGTGTGGGTGAATTTAATCAATTCTGTAAAGAAAAGTGGACCAAACTTCCTCCACAGTGACGTGAGAGAAATGATAACAAACACTAAACTGTAGTTGTTGCTACCATGACTGTTTACCAGTTAGGAAGTGGTTTCACACAGGACCAGGTTTAAAAATACATTGTTTTTTCTAAAGATATCATCTTGTCCTGAAACTTGTTTGCTGATCTGAAACACTAAAGTTTGACCAGTTTGTGTGTCTGTTATGAATCAAACCTTCTGCAACAACTCATCAGATTTCTTAGTTGTGTAAATTTGGCAATAAACCAGATTCTGAGGGACAACTATGACACCAACAGCAATGTTCTCCTCAAACCTGTTTGCTGATGATTTAAAAAACAAATCCAAAGTTCTCAAACCAGTGTTACAAACCAGTTACAGATCAGGACATTTCACAGCTCACCCAGAGGACAGGCAAGTAAAAGAATCAAATGGAATTAGCAATACACGCAACGTCCACTAGATGGCAACCTCAGCCTGTGGATATTTTTTGATGGTTAAATTAAAAGAACCAACCCCAGTCAGTATAAAATAAAATAAAGTTTAAAACAAGCGAATCTATGAAATCAGATTTGTATCCACTTTTAAGAAACTTTTTGAATTAAATGCTCATAAAAAAACACACTTTAGACATTTAGCTTTTTACTGTCCAATAAGACCAGCGGTTTATAGTGACTACTCCAGCTGTTAAACAGAAACTGATCTGTAACCTCTCTGACTGATTTAGGGTATGTTCAGGATTTGGAAACTGAAATAGGAAATGTTATTGTTTATTTCATAAGCTGTGCTCTTTTAAAATATTCCAAATAAAATTCACCAAAACATCTTTTTCATAAAGTAAAAACTGACATTTCTAGTCACTAATGTGTAATCGTGTGACCTGTTGAAGCCGTCTTTGTACACGAATGACAAAATAATCTAAAAGCATCTGATGCAGCAGAGAAACACAAAGAGAAGAAACAAAATGCAAGAGTGATTTCTACTTTTATTTAAATTAAATCATATGAGACTTTTAAAGCATTTTAATATTTACCAAAACACTACGTTTTTTTTCTGAATTAGATTTTTGTCTCTTATTAATCATCACTAATATATTCATAGGTTCTAGGATGAAAAAATAATGGAAGAAAACTTTAGGCACACAGTAGGACAAGACAGTAATGAAAGCATATCTAGGAAATTGGGCTGTAAACAGAAGTAAAGGCACAAACATACAGCAATACACACAGAAATGCTTCTATAAAAAGTGACAGAATGTTAGGTACACACACACTTTAAATATATGTTAGAATTTGTCAGAATTTCCCCCTGTAGCCATGTTTTTTTTCTTTTCTTATTTTTTAAAATCATTTTGTAGGAATGTTAGATCATTTGTACAGATTACAGAGCTAATATTGGTCACATGGAGTCATGCAGAACACGGTTTGGCAATGAATGATGAACTGATGTAAACATTATTTTTTAAAAAGCACTTTCCTTTTATTAATTTCATTTTATGTCCATGCCTGTTCTCAATCGCTTAAAATAAAAAGTTCCAGGTGATTAAAAGTTGAATAATTTGGACATCAGAATCTAAAAGTAAGATTTATGCATTTATATAAAAAAGTATCCTTTCCCTCCTCCAGTAAGTGAAAAATAAAGAAGAAAACAAGAGATAGAATAATAAATGCTGATTTTCTTTTGTTTTTTTGTTGCTTTTTTGTGGTCAAAGCCCAGAAAGTTGACGATACGAGCCACCGGACCGATGATAATCTGCGAGGCTTGCTGGGTTTTCAGTCTCTTAGGTGTCCTTATAAAAAGCAGATCAAAGCAGAAATCGTGGTTGGACAGTGCAGTCATTCTTGATGTGTGTTTAATCCTCGTCTAGGTCTTCAAAACTGTTCAAGAAATCTAAAATACAAAAAAAAACAAAGACACATTCAGTCCTTCCTGTCGATTAAGCGTCTCGAGTTCTGAATCAGGTCCTTTAACTCACCTTGACTCCTTTTTCTGAACCGTCTTTAAAACAGGCCACAGTCCCTCAGGTTGTTCTTGATGATGACGTCGGTGACGGCATCAAACACAAACTGCACATTCTTGGTGTCGGTGGCGCAGGTGAAGTGGGTGTAGATCTCCTTTGTTTCCTTCTTCTTGTTCAGGTCCTCGAATTTGGTCTGGATGTAGGTTGAAGCCTCCTCGTTCTTGTTGAGGCCTGAGAGAAACAAATTCCAGGAAACCTTGATCTTTCTGCTAAATTCAGAAAACAAAACCTGCTGACAGGGTCAGAGCTTTCAATTGTTCCTCGTCACAAGAAACTAGTCTGGCCTCTGTGTGCATCTTTGTACAGTTTCTAGGATATTATTTAATTCAAGACACAAAAAATATAAAATCTGTCCACGTTATAAAGCGTAAGATAGTACTTTGTGTAGTAAGCTTTGTGTATAACTATTATAGACATTGTGCTGTCTGTCACATATTTTAGACAGTTGTGTTGAAGTCTGTGGATGAGCTGATTCTGGCCTGTGTTTGCACTCAGCTGTTCATACAGTACCAGTGTACTCAGGGAAGCAGATGGTCAGATGGCTGTGGACGATCTTCTGCTCGAACAGATCCTTCTTGTTGAGGAACAGGATGATGGACGTCTCTGTGAACCACTTGTTGTTGCAGATGGAGTCAAACAGCTTCATGCTCTCGTGCATCCGGTTCTGAGTGTGACCGGCACAAATGTAGAGATTATTAGCGAACCAAAGCACCGGGACAACTTTTCCTGGGAGTGGGCTCTACTAGGAAGAGCTAATTGTTTGCAACTTAAAGAGCAAACTCACCATCTCCTCATCCTCTGCCAGAACCAGGTCATAGGCGCTCATGGCTACACAGAAGATGATGGCTGTGACGCCCTCGAAGCAGTGAATCCATTTCTTCCTCTCTGACCGCTGACCTCCAACATCAAACATCCTGCACACGCACGTACACACACGCACGCACACACACACGCAGCATGAACACGTTTTTAGGAGACAGCAGATGGGACTGAGAGCAGGGGAAACAACACTTCTCTAACATCTTCACGACCCCTGGCTGACCTTCTGCCTCCTCCCCCCGTTAGGATCTGCTGCACATACATCATCCTCTTCTTAGTTTTCACTGGCATTTTTGTACAGTGCTGTTGCTGTGGTAACAGGAGGACTTACGACAGGTTGAAGTATGATGGCTGTTGGTTTTCTTTATTGTATGACTTATGAAGGAGGAGTGAACCTGAACATTAGAGAGCGCTGAGGCAGCGCTCAGATTTCAACATGTTTGGGTTGTTCAGCTGATCGGAGGTGATAAAGTGTTTTAGTGACACCTCAGTCTTTCTGCTAGAGGACGAATTTGTCTCATTCCCTCTCACAGATGACTGTCTGGAGGCTGAGTAAGTGGAGCTCACTGTAACTGTGACACACTCTATACAGTTTACCTCATCTTCATCACTGTTTACACAAGTCCCACACTGTATATCCCACAATGCATCACTAAAGAGGCTGCTGTACATAAACATATTCTGCTTTCACATAATAACAATCACAAATGAATAATATATTTCAACAGAAAGCTGAAATATTACACACACAGCGGTGACGCCCTGACACTCATCACTGTAGATCTGATTAAACACAGAGATGCTGCTCTGTCAGATGATCTCATGTTCTCGTGTTTTTCACCATCACAATGAGAAACACACCATTATCAAAACGTGTGACATCAAGACAAAACACTCCTGTCAAAATAAAGGTGTTTCTGAGAAACACAATTAAATGATCCTCCTCCTATTAGGCCTCTATGATCCCACACAGATTGTGTCTGTGTGTCATAAAAACGAAAAAAAATCAGCTACTGCTGATAATAATCTGACACTAAAGGTTTTCCCCTCTCTTAAAATGTGTTCCCCGTTGTCTTAGTAATGTTTGGACAAAATGAACTGTTTCTGTTAAAAACATTTTACGTCACTCAAATAAACAACTCAGAGAAATAAAAACACTTCCAATGAATTCAGACTTTCCAAGAACAGGATGGTGTGGTGGCAAAAACAGGCACATGTTTTTATATGATCATAAAAACACGACACTATTTCTCTGATGCTTTGGAACAACCATCAGATGTCAAACATCACTATTCACATTCAAACAGTTAAAGATCCAGTATGTGTGGTTTATGCAGTCTTGTTTGATATAGACTAAAGAGTATAGATTTCTTCAAAATAAACACACTTTCCAGAGTTTTTTTACATCATTAAACATTGAACTCTCTGTTTCCAGATTATGGTCAAAGTGAAAAATCTAAACATGAAACTGCTTCCTGTCTGCACGCCGAAAGGCCTTCAGATTCTGATACTTCAGGGTGTGAAACAAAAAGCTGAGCTGCACCTTCAGCAGCGTTTTCAAAAACGAGCTCCAGGTTTTTTGTGTGAGGAAAAGCAATGAAGTAATCTCACTTGAAGTGCAGATCCTTGAAGGTGAAGTGTGTTTCCACGATGCCCGTGGTCTTGACGCGGGTCCGCAGCACATCCTGCTGTGTGGGGATGTAGTCTGGTTTGCCTATCCTCTCCAGGTCGTTCAGGTAGCTGTGAGGGAAACACAGACGTCTTGGAGTTAATGCACTGGTGTCTGAGATCAGTAAGAGTTATCATCTTAACATTCAGGATGCTGGGGAGTAAAAATAACTCCCATATTCTTCACATTTGTGTGAGAAAGAAAGAAAGAAAGAAAGAAAGAAAGAAAGAAAGAAAGAAAGAAAGAAAGAAAGAAAGAAAGAAAGAAAGAAAGAAAGAAAGAAAGAAAGAAAGAAAGAAAGAAAGAAAGAAAGAAAACCAGACTCTTAATCACATTAAAGGTTGAAAAATAAAAAAATACCTTTCTTTTTCCACTGAGTTTTATTGTGAAATAGATAAAGCTGATTTAGTTCCAAGATTTTTCCTAAACAGAAACATCGTCTCGTCTCGTCTTCTTCCGCTTATCCGGGTCCGGGTCACGGGGGCAGCATCCCAATTAGGGAGCTCCAGACGGTCTTCTCCCCAGCCACTTCTACCAGCTCCTCCGGCAGGATCCCAAGGCGCTCCAGGGCCAAACCAGAGATATATTTTCTCCAGCGTGTCCTGGGTCGACCCGGGGGCCTCCTGCCGGCAGGACATGCCTGAAACACCTCCCTGGGGAGGCGTCCAGGGGGCATCCTAACAAGATGCCCGAACCATCTCAACTGGCTCCTTTCGACATGGAGGAGCAGCGGTTCTACTCCGAGTCTCTCCCGAATGTCCGAGCTCCTCACCCTATCCCTAAGGCTGAGCCCGGCCACCCTGCGGAGAAAACTCATTTCGGCCGCTTGTATCCGCGATCTCGTTCTTTCGGTCATTACCCAAAGCTCATGACCATAGGTGAGGATTGGGAGGTAGATCGACCGGTAAATCGAGAGCCTTGCTTTCCGGCTCAGCTCCTTCTTCACCACAACAGACCGGTTCAGCGTCCGCATCACTGCTGACGCTGCCCCAATCCGCCTGTCAATCTCCTGCTCCCTCCTTCCCTCACTCGTGAACAAGACCCAGAGATACTTGAACTCCTCCACTTGAGGCAGGACCTCTCTCCCGACCTGGAGTTGGCAATCCACCCTTTTCCGACCGAGAACCATGGCCTCAGACTTGGAGGTGCTGATCCTCATCCCAGCCGCTTCACACTCAGCTGCGAACCTCCCCAGCAAGAGCTGTAGGTCAGAGCCTGATGAAGCTAGGAGGACCACATCATCTGCAAAAAGCAGAGACGAGATTCTCCTGTCACCAAACTCAACACCCTCCACACCACGGCTGCGCCTAGAAATCCTGTCCATAAAGGTTATGAACAGGACCGGTGACAAAGGGCAGCCCTGGCGGAGTCCAACCCTCACTGGGAACAGGTCCGACTTACTGCCGGCTATGCGGACCAGACTCACACTCCTCTGGTACAGGGACTGAATGGCCCTTAACAAAAGACTATCCACCCCGTACTCCTGGAGCACCCCCCACAGGGTGTCCCTGGGGACACAGTCATAAGCCTTCTCCAAATCCACAAAACACATGTGGATTGGTTGGGCAAACTCCCATGACCCCTCCATCACCCTAGCGAGGGTAAAGAGCTGGTCCACAGTTCCACGACCAGGACGAAAACCACATTGCTCCTCTTCTATCTGAGGTTCAACTATCGACCGGACCCTCCTCTCCAGTACCCTGGAGTAGACCTTCCCAGGGAGGCTGAGGAGTGTGATCCCCCTATAGTTGGAACACACCCTCTGATCCCCCTTCTTAAAAATGGGAACCACCACCCCGGTCTGCCACTCAACAGGGACTGCCCCCGATGACCACGCAATGTTGCAGAGACGTGTCAACCACGACAGTCCTACAACATCCATAGCTTTCAGATACCCAGGTCGGATCTCATCCACCCCCGGGGCTCCGCCACTGTGTAGTTTTTTGACTACTTCAGCGACTTCTGCCCCAGAGATTGGACAGTCCGTCCCCAGGTCTCCCAGCTCTGGTTCCTCATAGGAATGCGTGTCGGTGGGATTGAGGAGCTCCTCAAAGTATTCCTTCCACCGCCCGACTATAACCCCGGTTGATGTCAGCAGCTCCCCGTCCCCACTGTAAACAGTGTGAGCGAGTTGCCGCCTTCCTCCCCTGAGGCGTCGGATGGTTTGCCAGAACCTTTTTGGAGCCGACCGATAGTCTTTCTCCATGGTCTCGCCGAACTCCTCCCACGCTCGAGATTTTGCCTCGGAAACTGCCACTGCTGCACCCCGCTTGGCCCTCCGATACCCATCAGCTGCCTCTGGAGACCCACAGACTAGCCATGCCTTGTAGGCCTCCTTCTTCAGCCTGACGGCTCCCCTAACCTCTGGTGTCCACCAGCGGGTACGGGGGTTACCGCCACGATTGGCACCGGCTACCTTGCGACCACAGCTAGCAACAGCTGCCTCAACAATCGCAGAGCGGAACAAGGCCCATTCGGACTCAATGTCCCCCACTGCTCTCGGGACGCGGTCGAAGCTCTGCCGGAGGTGGGAGTTGAAGACCATCTTGACAGGCTCTTCTGCCAGGCGTTCCCAGCAGACCCTCACTATACGTTTGGGTCTACCAGGTCTGCGTAGCATCTTCCCCTGCCATCTGATCCAACTCACCACCAGGTGGTGATCAGTTGACAGCTCCGCTCCTCTCTTTACTCGAGTGTCCAAAACATACGGTCTCAGGTCAGATGATACAACTATAAAGTCAATCATCGACCTGTAACCTAGGCTGCCCTGGTACCAGGTGTACCGGTGGGCATCCTTATGTTCGAACATGGTGTTCGTTATGGCCAAACTGCGACTTGCACAGAAGTCCAAAAACAGAACACCACTCGAGTTCAGATTGGGCGGGCCGTTCCTCCCAATCACGCCCCTCCAGGTCACGCTGTCATTGCCCACGTGAGCGTTGAAGTCCCCCAGCAGGACTATGGAGTCCCCAGTAGGAGCGCTATCCAGCACTCGTCCCAGGGACTCCAAAAAGGGTGGGTACTCTGAGCTGCTATTTGGAGCATAAGCACAAACAACAGTCAGGACCCGTTCCCCAACCCGAAGGCNTCAGGGAAGCTGCCCTTTCATCCCCCGGAGAAAACCCCAACATACAGGCAGAGAGTCTTGGGGCTAACAGAAAGCCCACCCCAGCCCTCCGCCTCTCACCCGGATCAACTCCAGCAAAGAAAAGTGTCCAACCCCTCTCCAGGACTCGGGTTCCAGAGCCAACGCTATGTGTCGAGGTGAGCCCAACTATATCTAGCCGGTATCGCTCAGCCTCTTCCACAAGCTCCAGCTCCTTCCCCGCCAGAGAGGTGACGTTCCATGTCCCGATAGCCAGTTTTTGTGTCCGGGGATCGGACCGCCAAAGCTCCCGCCTCGGTCTGCCACCCGATCCACAATGCACCGGACCCTTCATGTTCCTCCTGCAGGTGGTGGGCCCACAGGTGGATGAGCCCATGTATCCAGTTCGGGCTGGGCCCGGCCGGGCCCCATGGGCGAAAGCCCGGCCACCAGGCGCTCGCTCACCGGCCCCAACCCCAGGCCTGGCTCCAGGGTGGGACCCCGGTAACCCTCCGGGCCGGGTACACTGGCTCGATGATTGTACTTGCATGAAGAGTCTTTTGAACCGCACTTTGTCTCACCCCTCACCTAGGACCAATTTGCCATGGGTGACCCTACCAGGGGCACAAGTGCCCCAGACAACATGGCTCCTAGGATCATTAGGGCACTCAAACTCCTCCACCACGATAAGGTGACGGTTCACGGAGGAGCTAAACAGAAACATGCTTATGTTATTTTAAATAGTTGATCAATAATCTAGTTATGTCACCACTAAGTAATTAATAAATGAAAGGCCTAAAATTCTTTGAATATAGAGATATCACCAACAGCAGCAGTTTTAAACAAAGCTAATCTTATGATGGAGTTATAGCATTTGTACTGAAATCATTCAAATAACGTCATGTGATGTCAGAGGATCGGACTCTCAGCCAGAATCACATCAAACTTCAGCTAGATATTTGTAAACACAAGACAGCTGTAGTCATTTTTTCCATCAGTCCACATGCCAGTTACACTCGTACAATCACTAACAGTCAGGGGTGAATATCAGTTTTTACATGTATGTTTACACTCAAGGGAGTACCTGGCTGATGCTGATGTTTGGTGTGCAGCTGTGAGTTAAGTCTCCAAGTGGGGGGTGGGGGTGGGGGGTGTTTAGGCGGGTGGTGGTGTTGGCTGTGCAGGCGCTGCAGCTCGTCAGTGTGTGATCATGGGCTACGTGATCTAACACAGCGATGTGTGAAGGAGCGTTGTGGCAGAGGGAACTGGTGTGCATTTATGACGTTTTCTGCACTTGCCTACCACTTGTGTGCGGTTATGGAATCAGACTATGAAACACGCACGCACGCACGCACGCACGCACGCACGCACGCACGCACACACACACACACACACATACACCCTGTACCATCTGAGCCACGACAAAGATTATCTCTGACTCCTGCTAATCAGCTTTTACTGGGTTCAGTTATTACCAACTGTCTAAAACAACTATAGAAAAACCTGAACATCCTGAAGAAGTCACCAACCAACATCAGATAATGTTATCTAAAAGCTCAAAGGGAAGCTGAATTATATCACTTCTGTCAGATTCACATTTCTAATGTGATCTTTAAACTTTTCTGGTGAAAACAAGAACCTTACCATTTTCTTTCTCGTTTCTTGTGCTGACGATGAACTAATTTGAATTCTGTTTCTCCAGCGTCTCAATCCAAAACACATAAATCACATTAAGAAAAGATTCTGGTAGCTATTGTGTTTCCCTCCAAATGTTTTTCATCAACTTTGTGAGCAGTTAAAAACTAATGTCAGTGAATTAAACGAAAAAGGATTACCGGGGGGGAAGAAATTTGAGTCATCAAATAAGATTGCCAAACAGTGACTTTTGTGTTTCTTTCTATGACTCAACACAAAAAACTGAAGAAAAACCCTGATTTCTGTTGGTCTTCTTACTCCACACTCAGCTACATAAAAAGGCTGTAGATGTATTTTTAAACCTAATCCCTGACATGCTGCAGTCCAAGATTTGAGCCTCCAGTCTGTTATTTCATACCAGGTGTCTGACAGTCTCGTCCCTATCCCACAGAGAGGTGCTTTAAGGTGCTTTTAACCCTTTTTGAATTCATCTGGGCTGCAGGGTGACAGAAACACATTCATAGACAAATAATAGTTTTACAAGAGACGCTGAAACATCCTACAGAGTTTAATGCTGTCGTGTTCAGGGAGCTCTAAAGGCCAGGCCCAGAGTGTGCACAGAACAATCAGTGCAAAACACCTTCTATATAGACACAGATGTGTGAAAAGGTTGGGCTTGTTCCACAAATAATACCTCCAGAATCCATTAATTTTACTACAAACACTCCTCCTATTCTTCTTCTTTTTATATAATCAAACAAGTGTGAGAGAACAGGTTTGTGTCAAAGGGAGGCGGGCTTCTCCCCCCTCACACTTTATCTCCCTTTCTTTTCTCTGGCTCTCATCAGGTGCTCAGGCATGAATTAAGGCCCAGTGCCAGACTCATTTAGTGCTCCCTTATATCAAGCTGCCCTCCCAGTGCTCCATAAAACCTGGATGAAACACTGCACACTGTCCACCATCCCCTGGTGCTAAATGTGAGGTCGGGCTTGCAGAATGTTTCCCTCCTCAGTCATGAAGCAGAGATGAAGAAGCTCTGATTTTATGAGCCAAAACAAACCCAAAAACAACCTCCTAGGGAGTTTAATACTGCAGAAAAATCACACCTGAACTCTTTATACTCTGATAGGAGAATCTAAAATCATCTAATAAATTAAACTAATGTGTGTAGTTCACTCATGTTGCAGCTTGCAGGAAGTTGGCGATGAACACAAGGGTTTGTACTTCTGACATCAGTTCATCCCTGAGGCTCAGACGGATAACCATCTCACTCCTCACCAGCAGAGTGTCGCGTTCACCTCGCGCTGCGCTCACTGACAGATAAGAACAATGTGGGCCAACAAACGGAAGAGATGAGAGCCATTCAGCCAATTAAGACTTCAACAGAGAGGCTGAGACGAAGCGCTCCGATTAGCAACACTTTTCTAAAGCAGGGCCGCCAAATAAACAACACATTTATCGTTCTTTAATTTCAAACATCTAAACTAGGATAGCGAGGCGAGGAGGTTTTTAATTGAGGGAGCGGTAAAGTGGCAGCTG
Organism: Callopanchax toddi; assembly: GCA_006937965.1. Classification (NCBI taxonomy): domain Eukaryota; kingdom Metazoa; phylum Chordata; class Actinopteri; order Cyprinodontiformes; family Nothobranchiidae; genus Callopanchax; species Callopanchax toddi. The sequence goes on from SSNR01000085.1 coordinate 674,794, forward strand.
TGATGAAAACTGAATGAGTTCTTTAATAATAAAGAAAAGGAGCTTATCATTCATTCATGGATTAACTTAAAGGGGAGGAGGTAATGCTGTCAGACAACCCTCTGTGGTGGAAACATTCACAGTGAAAGTCATATCCTTCATGTGGACAGCAGTCTTCAGCTTTACATCCTAGACAGGTCACTTTTTATTGTTTTAATCTCAGTTTTCTAACTCGATTACTAACTTTAGTTCAAAAATTAGAGAAAGAAAAATTCTGGGTGTCTTATTTTTTTTCACAGCCAGCATGAAACAGAATTAAAGAGACAGTGGAGAAGTTATCAGCTGTTAGTGCCTAACCTGTAGGAGGCAGGAGTCTGAGCAAACTGAGAGGAGTTCTCATACAGGATGAAAGCCCCATCATTCCATGCTGCCTGTACTTCTCTCATACCAGGGATTTAAACTAAAATCATCTTATGTTGAAAAATGATGATGGTGTTGTAGCAGCTTTTGATCAAATCTTGAAAATAAAATTTATATCGACACCCTTTATGCAGCGCACGCACACACACACACACACACACACACACACACACACACACACACACACACACACACACACACACACACAGAGAGACTAAAACATGCAGCCAAAAGATGAAAGCTAGGATGAAGATTTCAACAGGAAGTCAGACTGGTGCCTCTTTTAAAAAATGGATTTCAGCCATTGATAATGACACCAACTCAAAATGTCACATCAGTGTGAGCAAGTGATATAGGTGTAGGTATATGACGCTGCTGGATGTCACCTGATGGTTGAGATGGTCTGTACTCACTCCTTAACATTTCTGAGCTTGAGCTGTTATATGAGGCTGAAATGAGCTAAAACAGAGCTCCCAGTCGGACTAGTTCTTAGTCTGAGCCCTTTATGAGAATTGATCCGTTTCCTACTTCATGACACCACTCTTTATAAAATCCAAACCGATCCTCTAAGTCAGCGATTCTCAACTGGTGGGTCTTGAACCCGTTGTCAGTCGGTCGATGACTTTTGTCTGGGTTAAAAAAATGTCAGAAAATCATCAAACATCACATTTCTAACTGTAGGAATCAGTGACTGTGTCATTTTAAAAGGACGTAGTTAAATTAAATGAGTGAGATCACCTGATCTACCACTCAGTAGCTGAGGGTTTTATTTCATGTTTGTGCCTGAAAACAGTTGATTCTGTTAAAAAGGCTGAATTTAATGAAGTGGAGAGTTTTGGTTTTATTGATTCAAGCTGAACATTTTTCTCAGTTAGTGTCATTGCTTGTTACTTTTGGGGGTGAAGTAACATTCTCTCATGTAGATTGCTGTTTTCATACATTTTTTATTTGTGAATTTCTGCAATAATTTGCAGTAATAAAAACATTAGATTTGTAAAAATGCCCATTGTAATCCTGAGCAGAACCATAATCATGATCAGAAGTAGCTTGAGGCAGAATGTTGGTGTTTCAGGCGACTGAGGAACTCACTAGGCTGCGGAGTCGTTGAGCTGGTACTCCCGGGCCCGTGTGAAACAGCTCTGGACGCCACCGTCGGCCCACAGTCGCTGGATGACTTTAGCCAGCTCATCTGGCAGGTTGCCCTGCTCCTCTGCAGCTGCAGACAGTGAAAACAGCTGGCGGGCATCATCCTGAAAAGAAGACACACACAACCATGTCATTATGTTATCAGATACAGTAGGTCACTTTAACAAAAAGCTTCTGAAGCCTGATTTTATTTCCAAAGCAGTGACATCATTAGATTAAGTGCATGCTTTTGTCAAAGATGTTTTGTTGCTCACAGTTTTTCATTCTGTAATAAAATCCTGGAATGCATGTTGTATAATACTATATAACTGTAATACCTTGTGACAAAAGGTTTGAAAACTTTAATTGAAAAATGTTTCCTTTCATCTGTTACCTGGCTGTAATGTTTTACATCACACATCACTCCAATCCCTAACAAAGCTGAGATATATAATGTTCTCTCTAAGTTATGTCAAGTTCCTGAAGCTATTTGCAGTTTTACACGCCATAAAAGTCAATTAGACACGTGAGAAAGGCAACGAAATGGATGGGAAAGGAAAACATCGAGGATAAATGATGCCTCCATTAGCCCGAGTAACTGGATGGCATAATCCTATGACCTGGAATGAACCCGCTGTAAATAAAATTACAAGCTGTTTTTAAGTCATTTCTGCCTCTAAATAACATTTTCTGATTATGTTACATAGATCTGTGGCTAAACGCGGGACATTAGAGCTCCTGAAACATTTTTTAATCACAACGGATCAGCTGTGTTGATACACTACAATGTTAATGCCAATCTGTTTAAAGTGTTACCACCTTAAATTTCCTATATATGTGAGAATAATCAAAGGTGAAGCAGCAGCACCAGAAAAAGGTCAGAAACCAGCCACTCCAGCCTTCGTGTTTATCACTGGACGGTGACATATATAAACTTTTGATGTTGGCTGTGGAGGGTAGACTTCCACGTACTGGTTAACCATTACCTGACCCTCACATTCAGCTCACTGCAGGTTAACACAGCTAGCTTACCACAGGGTGTCCTTTCAGATTTACGAATAATTAAATCCTCTAACAACTGTTCTCTGTGGTCGACAGTAAAACACAGGGAATGACAGAGAACACACCTCCTCAGCTAAATGCTCAACACTACAGAACATAGATGTACACTCCCACCACTGCAGGTAGCTTTCATTTTATTTTAAGGTGTATATGGAAAATGTAATATTCATGACTTTGATGTTATCGATGGCTGTATGAGATGCATGTTGGTGACGAGAACTTTGAACATGTTTTTGTGTTTCTTAAAAACTGAAAGCCGTCTGATTCTTTGGACACAAATGAAAACCAATCAGAAACCCAGTTCAGTCACACCATCTGATTCCTTCTAAAGGCACCGGGTGCTGTTGTGGTGTCTCCGCAAAGATGAAAAAACATCGAGTCCAATCAGAGCCTGCACACCGGCTCCGGTACGTTTGCAGAACAAAGTTAACTTTCTGCAACAAGTCTATTTTTCCACAAGAAGATTTTCATCAAGTTAAAGAAATTACGTGCGCCAGACAGGAAGTGAGACGCTAGCTGGCAAGGTGCATCAGGAAGTTTTGATCCTGTGTTTCATTTCCCCCATCCTTTTCTTTTATCATCAATGACAGGGATATCATTTCACATTGTACGAGAGTTCATTTGAATTTTACAATTATCCATTTGAAAGAATTTGTTCTGCCTTCTGTTTCTTCACATTTATTCCACCCAGATTTGGTGCTCTCGTCTCGCGTGAGCAAAGTACCGGAGACGTTTGGTAACAAAACATCAGCCGGTGTGGGGTAAGTTCTTGTGGTTGCAGTGCGGTCAACCACAACTGCATCCAGTGTGAAGTCCACATAACGGTGACATCTGGTCATCAACTGAAAGGTTTATCAATAAAAAACTGAACAGCGATCGTTTAGAAGTTCTGAAGGTTTCTATAGAAAGAGTAAATAATATTCTACCTGCTGTAGACAGCTTGTACTACTATGAAATCTTTTATGATTAGTTATTCTAAACCAGCAGTAATCCACTTCAGTCTTGGCCCTGCAGTGACTAGCTGTTAGCTTATTAGTCTGGTCAGAATCGATCTCTGAGGCAGTAAAAAGAGCTATCACAGCAGGTAAGATGTTCACAAAAAGCCACTTTAAAGATCTGAACATCCTCCACAAACTCTCTGTAGATCAGAGCAAAGGACAAACTCAATCTGTTGTACTTTGTCTATCTTGATGATCTTGACTACACACAAAAAAGCTTTGAGCACATTAAAACAAGTGTAGTGTCTGTTTCTCTCCCTCTCTCTCTTCCCCTCTCGACGATCGAGGCGCTGCTCTTTGCTCTCCTGACTGAACGCCAGTTACAATATTAATGTTCATTAGCTCATAGAAAAGTCCAACACAACACGTCATCTTAGACAGAAATAGATGAGCCTGGTTTGTCCATCAGAGAGATGAATATTCCAGCTGACAGAGAGAGAGACGGAGGATCACCCGCTCCGCGCGAGCAGCAGAGACTGGATCAGACATCGATCAGGATCCTTCCTTCTGGTCAACTAAAACGACTGAGTCCGATAGAGTGAACCTCTACATGTGACGGAAAAACAAACGCCTTTCTCAGAGGGGAATATCAGCAGATTCAGAGAATACGAGCACAGGATGTCAGGGATGATTTAGCAACGCGCTGCGTGATCCGCAGACCACGTGTGTCACCAAACCGTAGAGGGCGATCCGTACGGATCGATGATGATCCGTTGCGCACCTACTCCTGTGTGATGGTTTGTTGTGAGGTTGTTTACAGTTTCTTCAAACAGAAAAACACAACCTGCAGGCGCCTTGTTATAAGCAGCTAACTATCACACATCACTCAAGAGGAATTATAATCTGTATTTTCACAAGTAGATTAAAATAAAGGGCAGTGAATATTAGAGATTGTTGGTCTATTTTGAACTTTTTCTTCTCATCTAATCAAATCTAACCTATTATCACTCCACTGATCTCTTTAAATCACAGAGAATGACATCATGTTATGGATTTTGAAGACCTACAGTTCTAGCGGTGTCCTCGTAGTTGATCTTGAGGTTGGCCATGGCTTTGATGATGGCCATAATGGACTGGATCGTGTTGCTGTAGACGACCGCTCTGTACTGCTTACACTCATCCTCCGAGTAGCCATGCTCGTGAATGATCCTTGAAAAAAAAAAGATAGAAGAAATGAAATCAAACCACCAGAGTAAAATATCAGTGAAGAAATCATTACGCCGAATTTATTAAACATTTTTATACTTTTTGGTCAGCAGAGTTAATGTGCTAAACAATTATGTTCTTAGAAAGTTCAACACTAAATCAAATATTAATTAGCTTTTGGCGATGTGGACAAAGAAGTTCAAATAAAAGGGGAATGCAATCAGAAAAGAAAACTAAGAAAAAGAAGCATAAAGCTGAGAAAGAAGCTGCTGGGCTGGAAGCCAAACAGAGCCGTCTCCTCTGCTGTGTCACAGCCAAGATGTTCAGGAGTTGTGTGATTCGCTGAATAGGATCTAATTAAAATTCAAGTGAGCTCACTGTGAGACACTGTGAGGCTGAGCCAGAACGACTGAAAGACCGAGATGTTTTCACCCTCAAACAAACAATAAAATGATCTGTGGAGCAATTAGAAAGATCGTTACTCAACCCAAAGAACTCAGAGATATCAGGAGTTTTTAAAAAGAACTGGAAGCAAACTTCACTCATCTGAACAAACAGCTGTCTGTATGTTTACAGATTAAACAACTTACTGAGATTTGATTGGAACTTTAATATCTGTCCTTTGGGTTTAATCATTTTTCACCAACACTTTAGTTTATGATTTACAATTCAGAGTAAAGAGGTTCATAATTAACCAGAGGGTGATTTATACACTAGCTAAACTTACCGGTACATACTGATTCGACTGAAAGATACCAGATGCCATATCTGCAGCTTTAAATCCATTTAACAGTTCAGTAAATATTTATTACTACGCTGCTTTTGAACTGATTCCTTTCATTTAAATATTTGATGATACTCTATAAAAAATGACAAGTACATCTCGAGTCAAACGAGAACATTTTCTACTGGATTCTAAATAAAACCAGCCTTTATGTCCCTAATGTCATTCTGTTACTTTCAGCATGTTTTGAAGTAGAATTATAATTACAATGATAAATATGATGAGGGTTTTTCTCTTTAGGTTTCCTGAGGTCTTCCCAGCTAGATTTGTGCATTTTATTAATATGAAGAGAATCCTCTGGTACAGAGAAAGCTACTGTAAATCCTTGAGTTCCTCTGAAAATCAAATGAGTCTGACATCAAATAATAAAGCTTATGCAGTACGTATGAACTATAATCTATTATCCTTGTTTATTGAAGGAAATAATCAATTATTACATGAATGTGAATGTCAACATTATATGAACCAGTAGGTTTGTATAGGTAAGTCATGTGTTTTTTTGTCATTTCACTCAATTTAGGGGGGATTTTGAAACAAAGTGATGGATTTTTATAATTCTTTTTGTTTTTTCTTTTAATAGAAACGAATGATTAAAACAGATGATGCTAATATTCTGAAGAGTTCAAGTCACACTCTGATTTGAACCCAGTAGAAATGTTGTGAAATTCCAGATGGGAACAGCTGAGATGACGACTAACATCCCAGGATTAAAGCTGCTCTGTCTGTCAGGAGGAGCCGGCTGAACGATGTCGTCGCTAATCTGATGACTTCAGACACATTTTAGTTTAAATATTTACCCTTTTTTTCCCCACATTTTACAGTCAACCTTATTTATTATTAGACTAAGTTCAATTAAAACACAAAGTATACATTTTTATGAAAACTCATACTTTCCAACACAAAACTGGCAAAGTGCATAAAAACAAAATGATAGAAAAAAGACTTGAAATATAGAATGAGAAAATGGCTTTCTGTGTACAGGTACATCTAAAAAGAATATCTGAATAAGTTACATATTTTTGTCACTCATTTCAGAAAGTGAAACTCATATTTTATAGATTAATTTCTATACACTCAATACTTGGTTTGGCCTCCTTTTGCATGGACTGCATCAGTGCATCATGGCATGGAGGAGACCGGCCTGTGGAGCTGCTGAGGTGTGATGGAGCCCAGGTAGCTGTGATCATCTGCTTTGCTGGGTCTGGTGTCTCTCATCTTCCTCTAGTCTAGACAACAACCCATAGATTCTCTGTAGGGTTCAGGTCATGCCAGTTAGCTGGCCAATCAGAGCTCAGTAACACCATGATCATTGAAGCAGCCTTTGCCAGTGTGGACAGGAGCCAAGTCCTGCTGGGAAATGAAACCAGCATCTCCATAAGGTTTGTCAGCAGAAGGAAGCATTAGGCTTGGGCGGTATCCCAATTTTGATATCCCGTCAAACTTCCTCCACATTTTCCTGCAGTGTACAGTCCAGAGTTGGACTGGGACCATAATTCGGCCCGGGCATTTTCAGTCCTGGCTCCCACCATGAGCACTTACAGTTGATGTTCGGTTCAGATGGCTAACGCTGTTGATTGAAGCGCTGTAAGCTTGCGAACACACCCGCGGCTATACAAGCTAGCACAGCAACAAGAAAGTGTTGAAATGAGCCGCTCGGAGAGCGGGCTGCACGAGCGCCCCAGACCGGCTCAAAGTTACCATTGGCTCACCGGCAGTCCCACCCTGACCATGCATTTTTTTCACGACAATATTGAAACGACACCGGGTAAATACGGTATTACCATAATAGCGCCCAAGCCTAGGAAGCTTGAAGGCCTCTATAATGTCCTGGTAGAGGCTGAGTTGACTGTGGACTTAGAACACAGTGAACCAATGACATGGACCCAAATCATCACCGACTGTGGAAACTTCACTCTGGACTTCAAGTAACATGGATTCTGTTCCCCTCCACTCTTCCTTCAGATTCTGAGTCCTTGATTCTCAAATGACATGAAAAATTTACTTTTATCTGAAATGAGGACTTTGGACCACTGAGCAACAGAGCAGTTCTTTTTCTCCTTAGCCCAGGTTAGCTCTGGTTCACTGTGACATTTGTAGTCCATGTGCAGGATTCATCAGGGCGCAGCGGCTCTTGATGCACCGATTCCAGCCTCAGTCCACTCCTTGAGAAGCTCCTCCAAATTCTTGAAAGGCTTTATCTCGACAATCCTCTCAAGGCTGCGGGTATCCCTGGTGCACCGTTTCCTGCCACACTTTTCCCTTTAAAATCAACTGCCGACAAATATGCTTGGATACAGCGCTCTCTTAAAACAACCAGCTTCTTTAGCGTTGATCTTTTGTGGTTTACCCTACTTGTGGAGGGGGTCAGTGACCATCTTAGACATCTGCCAAGTCAGCAGTCTTCTCCTTAATTGTGTAGCTACTGACCCAGACTGAGACCTTTTATGAATCAGAAAACCTTTGCAAGTGTTTTGCGTTAATTAACTGAGTATGATGTGACACCAGGAGTTTCCAATATTTCACTTTTTTACAATACTCTAATTTTCCAAGACACTGAATTTGAGGTTTTCATTATCTGTAAGAAATAATCCTCAAAATGACAAGAAATAAAGGCTTGAATTATTTCACTCTGTGTGATGAATCTTATGGGTTTTACTTTCTGAAAGGAGTGACAAAAATATTCAAAGTTTTCATGATAATCTAATTTTTTGGAGGAACCTGTACGTTCTATCAAAAACAGTTCATATATTTAAACTTTAAAGCATATTTGTGATACATAGATCTGATGCAACTGATCAAATATTTTAAAATAATCTAGAAAGATGATTTAAGCAAACGTAAACGCTCTTAAAACACATTAAGTTGGCGATTGTGATGGAAGGAAAAGCAAAACAATGAGCAGTCACTCACTTCATCTGCTTCACAATGGTGCTCTTCCCCGACTCTCCAGCACCTGCAGAGAGAACAAAAACAGGCAGAGGTTAAAAATATGCTCCTGTTAGCGGAGAAATGTAAACAGGCAGCCAGCAAAGCCGTCTCACATCTGGACCCTCGTCTTCCTCCCTCTCCTCTCCTCTCCTCACACCACACAGCTCTGGTTTCTGCTCATGCTCACCCTGGATAAACCTGCTGCTCTGGTTAAAATCCAGAAAACCATCTTTAGTCTGAATTCAAAGTCAAACAACGTGTTGAATTTTTCACTAACTTTATGAACACAAATCACCTGCTGCTCTGCTCCTTCTTTCTATGTTACTTTGTCATGGTTACCATTTCCAGCTCAGTCAGGATCCTCTGCTGTGTTTGTTCTAACAGCCAAAGGGGATGAGAGAGACCTCATCTGCCACAAGGAATCTTAACACTTCACACACACACACACACACACACACACACACACACACACACACACACACACACACACACACACACACACACACACACACACACACACACACACACACACACACACACACACACACACACACACACACACACACACACACACACACACACACACAGGGGTGCCTGTCAGTACACTCTCCATTCATACTTGCTCGGGGTGAAGTCTTTCTGGGATGACCCTCAAAAGACACAACTACACACCGCGTGCACATTAAGCCTCTGGGCAGAAAACAGGCCGAGAAATTTTCCACCGACAGCTGTCGGCTCCTGCTCTTCTAACAAAACAGGAGCTCAGACTTATGTCTATAAATCAGGATGCAGTCTGCACTGAAATAAAGACAGCTACCAAACACCTGGACAAGGGTGATACTACAGGTACGTAAATGCAAAACCTTTTTTTTTTTAAAGGCCGTTCTGAGCCAACACAGGAACATACTTCTAAACATACTTTACACTGTTTGGAGGTTCAAGCTCTCCTCACAGTATTTTTAACAGAACACCCTGTGATTAGGAGCTCATGCTGTGAGCTGTGTTGTTACTCTGGAGAGAAAACCAAGAATGAAAGGTTTGTCTGCCTCACTGCTTTTAAAGTCAGGAAAACACAGTCTCACTTTAACTATTTAACATTCAGGCTGAGTGATGGACATGTAGTTATCATTTATTTGACCAGAATGCAAATAAAACCTTTTGCTATGAATAAACTGTGTTTTATTAGAAATCCCTCTGAATCTCTGTTGGCTGAACACATTCTATCTGTATCTCAAAGTGAAGAGAATAAGAAATGACTGACACAAATGTCAAACAGAAAATTTTAAATACTGAAAATTTAAGTTTTGCACTAAAAACCCAAAGTAAGCCTAAGAGTAATACTATAGTAGAGGTCGTTGCTTCAATAGTCAGCATAAAACTCTATATGCATTTACATTTATGAACAAACAGAATAAAGTGCATAACTTCAATAAACATGAATGTAACTGTGTTTAGAAGATCTTGGTCTATAGAAGTGCTTTTTGTTTCAAAACCCCTAAACTCTACTGGGAGCTGCCTGCAGCAGCAGCTGCTGAACCTTCAGTTCCTTCCTTGGTAATCAGTTCAGTTTGTACAAGAATGGCTGGCAGCCAATTATTTAAAAACTGGCAAATATCAGCCAATTAAAATCAGTCACACACAAAAAAGATCAGTCTACTTCTATCTATGTAGATTCTAGTTAAATTCAAACGGTCAGAGCCTTCCTGACGTCCTGGGTCTGAATCTATGACTCACCATGTCTGAGGCAGAAGGGTTTCAAGAAAACACTCAAATTCTTCTAAAAGTAGCAATGAAGTCCTGCCCTTTACTGTAAATTGCAAACACATGCAACCACTCTGGCAGACATCTCAAACCTGTTTTCAAATGTATGAAGTTTTAAAATAAAGCTTCTTGTTTTTTATAAGCTGAAGGTTCTGTCTGGAGGAGCTCGGACATTAAGTCCTTCATTTAGCTGATGTTAGACTTCTGTGATCTGATCCTGACAAAATCACACAGGAAACTTCATTTGTTCTGTGACTAAAGCAGCATTTATCACCATATCTCACTCACACCACTGAGGCTAAGAGTTGCAGCTGCAGGAACACATGCACACGCAAAGTATGTTTCAAAATGCACATGGACAGTTTAGGAAACATTTCAGTCTTCATCTCCTGTGAACTCTGATGACCTTTCAGGCAGACGCGATTAAAAAAAAACAGAGTGACAGACTCATTCTTGTTTAAGGTACTTCAGCACAAACTTTGAAAAGAAAAAGAAAAACCATTGTGCTGCAAAAGATTATGGAGGAAAGTTTAAGAATTTGAGGGGAACTGAATGGGAGCAGCATGAACAGTAGTGTCTCTGACTCATGAGGAACAAATAAATACTGCTGGTGAAGTCTCCACATTCACATCAGGCATAAAAAATACATGTTGACAATAAACAAAGTAAGCAGAAAAATGTCTGTTTTATTCATGCTGGGGGACAATCTGAGTGGCAGAAACATCACAGCTATGGTTACAGCAGGTGAACTGGTGTCTGGAGAACCAAAAGATGAGCTCAGAGTCCAGCTGCAGCAGCACAGACCTGAAGCCTGACCACCTATGGAAGAAGGACTGTTTTCACAAACTGCCGGGGGTGTCATTAACAGCGACACATTTAGGTCACATGACTATTTAAATCATGGTTTCATGCTTGTAGCAGATGAGGGGATTTATAAACCGTACAGGCACCGTGGGACTCAGGCTTCTGTTTCTGTGCTTCATTAGGACCTACATTTAAACGCACATATTCGGGTATCCGTTTGTATATGCTGACGAGCAAGTATAGCTCTACGAGTCGACTGATAATGAAATTCAATTAATATCATCCCAGGAGACATTTGTGGTTTTCTACTTAACAAAATAACAGCCTACAGGAACGGGTGTTCAGACATTTTTCCATCAGGAGACCAAATGAAGTTTGTAATTTTGTTTTTTCTTTAAATAAGACTGACACACAGACACTGGGGCAGCTGCAACATTTCAGTTTGACTATTAAACTGCATTTCATCCTATCCTGCATGTTTTAGATATTTTCCTACTTCAACACACTTGATTTAAATCAGTAACTCATTAACAGGCTCCTGCTGAACCTGAGAGGCTGATTCAACCATGTGAATTAGGCATGTTGGATAATGAAAATTACTCAAACTGGCAGGAGACTGGACCCGAGGACCTGAGTTTGACAGGTTTTAATTCCTTCTTTTGTTTTCCTGCAGATCATTTCACCAACTACATCAAAGGTTTATGTCAAAATGCAGAACTTTTAAAAAGGTCACCTGGTTAAATTCATATTAACCATTTGTGCAGTAAATTAGTCATAATAACCACATGATCTAGCTTAATTTTAGGGTGTTTTTTTGAGTTTTCCTCACATCTCACAGCACAAACTGTCCACCTAGAGATCCTGCAGTCAGTGCAGTAAGGGATTGGCTTCAGGGAGAAACCTGAGTAAAGCGCTGTGTTTTTCAGGGTTATGGATGTAATGAAGGCTTTGGGTGCTGGTGGAGGGGGCATAATATGTAATGTGATTACAGCCATCGATCACACCAAGCTCTGCAACATGTAAGCAGGAATATAAAAGGAATATTGTTTTTGTAAATTGTTACTTGTAGAAAAAGGCTCCCATTTAATGGGTTTTATTTATTTTTATTATAAATAGTTTTGGATCAAAAATATTTTTCCAAAAGATAAAACTGTTAAAAAAAGATATTTGGGAGAAAAAACTAGCTCAAATGATTAAACTGAATTTCATACATTTGCTGTAACCAACATTACAAATTTCTAATTTAAGACGTTAAAGTTTTTGTAGTTTTTTTAAAAACTGGTGTTAGGATGAAAGACAAGATCCTCATAGGTGGATCAATAACTGTTGCTCATCACCTTGGTCCCATAAATGAAGCAGCAGCTGTCTCTTGTCTCAGTTGCTGCAGCAGCAACAGGAAACAAGCGACTCTCGACCTCTTCAACACCCACTGGCACTTGCTTCCTTCCCATCTACCACTTAATTGATATGTTGAGCCTTGTGGTGTCTCTGGGTTGCAGTGTGTAAAATACAAATGCATTATGCAATAATAGTAAATGAGCAAGCTGATCAAATCTGTGTGGGTACATATTAGCAAAAAGACGCTACAACGACAGCGAGCCTCATGTAAAGAGGGAACATCGAACATCCTCTTCAGGAAGGAAAGCGACCTGTTTTTGTGGGCTCTGTCTGCTGGTGTTTTACACCACTACCGGTGTCACTTTTTCTCACAAAATATCTATTTGATGTTTGTGGATTTCTTTCTGCTTTACCAGTTGCACACTGTAAAGTAAAGTGCACCACCGATTTCATGATAACATTCAAATTCTGCAATGAGAAATATTGGCAAAAACATACAGAATACTACACAATAAATGTAAAGATCGTTGTGTTACTGATGCAAACAAAAAGTGCAAGGCATCTGGAGCTCCTTTAACAACACCATGGGGAAAATAAAATCATAAAAATGATGGAAGTTACTTTCTAATGCTAAATATCAGAACTCTAAAAGAGTTCTTAAAACGGTCTACTTATTTCTTATCTATCTGCAGTTTCTTATCATAAGCCTCCTGCAGTCTGGGGTTCATTAAGCTTAAAATGTAAATGTTTCCAATAGCTTCCCCTTGTGGCATTAAGGCTTTCACCCCATGTGGAAGGACGTGCATGTGTTTGGAGCGAGCACGACCTGCTCTGGTGGGACTGGCAGCAAAAACACAAAGGCAGCAGTGTGGGTCTCTGCTGGCTGAAAACACAGAGGCGCTGTTGATGTTGGGGTCTGGACCAGTCCGATCAGCACTATAGCTCGAGGTTTTCACACTGCTCCCCTCTTCTTTCAGGCAGAATGACAACTAAGTGCCTTCACAAGCCACAGCTAATCTCTTTATGAGGACTAGCAGGAGAAAATGCTAGAGGAAACGTGACTAAAGTAACCAATGATGAGAGGATCCTATGGATCTGCAACAAGTGGATTTTACATCATAGTAGGACCAACAAAGACACTGTTCAGTAGCTTTAATGCAGATTTTTTTTCTCTCAGTTCTAAAGGTAATGCTTAAATTCCCCCCTTTAGCAAAACAAGCACAGGGCACTTAATAAATCCATACGCTTTGATGTTACAAATTCTGCTCCCAATGCCTTAAGAATTAAAAGAAAGAAACGTATTACATTTTTGAGTCCCTTCATTTGTAGTGGCCAAAGTATCATTGAACCTGTAATTTAAAAATACAGTTTTAATTTCAAAGCGCTCAGAGCGAAGGAGACGCAAACAGACCTGCTGCTTTTATTTCTTACATTTTACTAATACAAACTTAGTGATGGCATTAGTGAAAGACTTTCCTTGAGATGGATGCAGTTTGAACCAAACATGATCATCAACTGGTCATCAGATCCTGCAGGATGTTAAACATCACATGCACTGTGACAGAAACCCAAACAGAACTAAGGGAATGAAATTCCAGCTTCACGTTCACTAATGACTAGACTTTAATTGGCGATGAAAATAAAAGAAGATCTGATCATGAAGATTTGTAGCATTTATTATGGCAGTCCCTGAAATTTAGGACCATAACAGCTCTCATCACAAGAACATTTATAACACAGGTATGGAATAAAACATTCCACATAAACACTGAACACTTCAACGTCTTCCTGTCCCCACCACACCACAAATCAGCTCGGTTTTAAATAAATAGTCAAACCTTTTGTCAGCTGGATCAAATTCAAGCATGCCAACAATCTACAACTCTGACAAAAACTGCATGTCACAAGGTTTCAGCTTATTGTCCATTTAAACTCAATTTAAATTGAACACTCTAACTTTAATACTATTTTTGCAATCCCTTCCCCGGTAGGGTGTTGACAAATACGGGCCTCTTGCTCACCTTTTCCACACACTGACTGCTTTCAATTTATCTCATGACAACCCGACATGTTTGCATCACGTCTGAAGAATCCTCTGGTGCTTTTCTGAAATATTTAGGGATGGATTCCTAGTTGGAACCTTGCAATTCAACATGGCACACGTGTATGCAGCTACAGCCGCAACAATGAACACACAGAATAATAAGCTGCAGCAGAGAGTAATTATTCAACCAAATGAGCATGACAAAACATTGATTAAATGATTTTAAGCTGCTGCTATATTTTAGCTCTCCTTGCCCACCTCTTTAGCCCAACACAGGGTCTTCATTAGCTTGAAATCAAATTTTAGAAAAGACAAACAAAGCTACAAGTAGAAAACATGTCTCCACACAGGGGTAGTTAACCAATTCTGTCAAGGGTCCAGATGCATGACCCGGTCCCCAGTCCAGGGAGAGGGGGCGTTGCCTCCATTGTCAGTTCTGACGACTGAGGCTCCGTAAGCGTGTGTGAACACCTGCAGCCGTATGAGCGCTGCAACAGGAAGCTCAGATTGGAACGAGCCACTCAGATCACGAGCAGGGGAGTGGAGGGGAGGGGAGAGGAGAGGGGAGGGGAGAGGGGATGCTGCAGCCACCCCGCTGTAGGGCTCGAGCATCTTCCCAGACCGGGACCTCAATTTGCTGCGCGGTCCAGACAGAACCGGCTCTGGGTACGGATCAGGACCGCAGTCCGCCCGATAGTGACCTTGATTACAGAAGGACCGGCTGAGTTTCTTGTGCAGGTGTCTCTCAGCTGACCAACAGAAATCACAGTGTCCTCCAGTAAGGATGGAGCACAACAACACAGCACTACAATTAAACCCTAAACAGTGACTGTTTTAAACATATTTCAGAAAAGTTGATATTTTCAGCTGCTTTCATCGTCCCAAGCTTTACGGTCTTTACTGTATAATCTAATTTATTCTTTCTAACTCTTCCTCTAACTATCCCCGGCCTCCTACACCCCCCCCTGAGCGGCCTCATGCCGGCTGCTCTTCTTTAGCTACGTGTGTTGAAATGTGCCAATCTGGACTCAAGACCAGAGGCTCTCTGAGACACATGTGGATCTTCCTATTCTCAGAGCCAATCAAACAGGACATGGTAGCAGCTTGCATGAACATGTGTACAACTGAGAATGCAAAAAATAAAAATATGCACACACACACACACACACACACACACACAAGCATGAAGACAGCCATATTGGTCTGAGCGATAGCCAGGGACAGAGAGAGACAGTCTCGTCCAACAGATGGCTTCAATGCCTCGAGCAAAGATCAAGTGTGGACAGCGCGGTGACATCTGCTGCCAAAAGCAGGAGGACGATCAGACCTATTTCACTTCCACTACGTAGTACTGAGTCAACGTGAAACAAACAAGTGTCTCTGAGCAGCAACACACATCAGGTACAGTAACTTTCATTACTATTTATAATTCCAATATATCTTAAAACCGTCACCCTACTCTGACATAATGTGGCACCAACAGGGACTGAAACACACAGCCTCTCCCATGAGTTACACTGACACTCCCTTCATGTGGTTTTTATAGAAAAACTAAAGTTAGAGTTCTGTCTTTAAACAAAAACCTCCCAGCTAGTCATGACCGTTTATCTCATCATATAAACCAAACTCATTAGTGGGCAGTATTTGAATAAAAATCCTGCATTAAAAATCTCATGTTTTAGCTCGTTTTCCTCACATTTATGTAAAGTTATTTTACACAGACATAAAATGGGCTCTTAGCTTAAAAAAAGGATAACTAGAAGCTCAGAAAAACAGATGTTTTATACAAACCTACCAATTGATAACAGTATTTTAGTATTTTCTGTGGATTTCTTGCTACGGCTGTGAGATTATTCTTTTACTGCATCGTGTAACATTCATGTGCATCACTGCTGCAGGTTTGTTCACTTCTGACTGGCTGCAGTGCTGTGAACTCTACGTGACAGTTTCACATAACGCCACACGATGTTACAAAAACATGCAATTGGAAGATATTTGTTGAGTATTGTGATAATGGTATTGTTTGCAAATAATATTTTTATATACCAGTATATATAATTTCCTTAACTTCTGGTTTTATCATCTGCCATCACAGCTCTCCATGTGCTTTAGCATTTCTTTAATCTAAGTTAGGATTAAGAAATTAAAAAAGTAGTACCAAACATATGAAGGATAATAGTTTTTAAAAAGTAGCCTGATGCCACAAGGCTTTTCCTAAATTTCTCTCCAATAGAAATTAGCTGCAGTTTGTCCACAAAGCCACCAAATTTGATGAGAATTATTTGGAAGGGTGCAATTTATTTTAATAATTAGTAACAATTTATTTATCAAAATCTTCTGCAACACGTACTGTAACTTTCCTCTATATCACATCATTTAGCTGGTAAGCTGCAGAGCTGAAAAAGGAACTTTGTTATTACTGTAATAAAATCAAGAGAAAAGAAGAATCAGAGTGAATGAGAGCCATTATTAGTGAAAAACCTAATTAAACAGTTAATAAGTTGACTTAATAACCGTTGTGTTTACGTCAGACCACAGGCCAGACACTGAAGAGCCACAAAGCTTTAGATCTTCCTGAAGGCAGGGAGGCTGCACAGACACCGTCCTCTCGTCAGTAATCGACCTGATGCAGAGAGCAGCTGATGAAGGAAATGTTTACGAAAGGCTGCAGCAGGTTGTGTGATAAGAGTCAGGACAAAGTGACTGA
>SSNR01000085.1:696889-716351 GCA_006937965.1 Callopanchax toddi
TGACATGGCCAAAGCAAACACCATCGCTCAGCGTTTCATTTCAACTTTAAACAAGACCCTGGAACATGAATCTCATTCCAGGTTTCTATTTAAACTTGTCCTGGTTAGGGCTACCTTAAGAACCGTTTCTATTTAACATTATTTTAAAAGGTTTGTCTCTCTAATGTCTAAAAGCACACAACTAAAAGTTAGAAACTGTTTTGGAGATGTTTTTTGCTATTCTTTAAGTCTCGTTCAGACTGAGCACACTTCAAATTAAAGTTCTTCATAAACAGGTTGATCTTTAACAGTAAAAAAATATTTAAAAAGAAGTGTCCAGCTCCACTCTGAAAACAAAGTAAAGAAAAAACTGAGGGGTCAAGTTAGAAACTGACAAATGTTTCGATGTGTTTCTATCAAAGTCCTGACAAGATCAATTTGTCAAACTGTATAATAAAATGAAACCCCTTAAGATTGAAACACAGCCCTGAAAAGATCTTCTACCCAACTAGGAAACTGTTAAAGTCTTGAAGGAAGCTGCCTCAGTTCATGAGGAGCAAATGAAAGAACTAAATGTGCAGAAGATTGCAGAGGAAGAAAAAGAAAAAAGCTAAAAAAGACAGGAAGTTTATTCCTTCTGCGTCACTATAGAAACCTTTACTTGCAGCTTGGGGGGAGGGGGGGGGGTACAGGAAATGAAAAGAGGAGGGGTGAGAGATGGAGCATTCTCAGCAATTTCAACGTTTTTATCAGTTCATACAAGCAGAGACTTGCTTTGCTGAAAATCTTCATAAAATCTAAGACTCAAGTTGCAACGCTACTGAAATTACAGCCTTCCTACAGAGTTATGATGTTTATAAAAAAGTTTAGTTCCTGTGAGTTAACAGTCACTGATGAATGTACTACCTGACTGTCCCTGTTGTCTGAGACGACAGTAAAACATGAACCTTCTCAGCAGCTTGGTCCTCCAAGCTGACACGCTGCATCCTGGAGCGGGACGGAGAGAGCTCATCTGTTGTGTGCCAGCTGAACCAATGCATTGAAACTAAACATGTATGGAAGGAAGGCCACTGCAGTGCTGGCAGATCTCTGTCCCCCTGGGAAGCTTCTGACCTTGTTACACATGGAGGCTGACTCACCTGCAGAACATGGCAATACAAAGGATTTCTCAAAACATGCATCACCAGTCGGAGAACAACCTTGACTTGTCACCACCAGTCAGTGGGCCATAAACTGTCCTCTCTCAACTACCAGGATGCTGCCTGACACTAGACACACCAAGAACAGTAACAAGGGCTGCTGATGGCATCGTAAAACCAGAACCAGAAATACTTCCTTGCCCCCTTAAGACTGATCAAAGCGCGCTCTGCTCTTTACATCATTCAAACCTGGTAGCTGGTGGACAGACTGCTGCATGTTCTACCAATTCTCTTTGACAGCTTTATCATCACTGTTTGAAATGTCAAATATACACAAACACACCAAAAAAGATAAATAACACGTGACAAAGGGTCCAATGAAGTTCATCTCTGTACAACAGTGTGTGTGATTTTACTCAGGTTGTATCTGTTGGTGTGACTGAATGAGAACTCCACAGGAATACGAAGCACTACCACTCTCACAGAGAGCTCTTTGTGTGGGCACACTGCCCCCAAAAACCACCATGCCTTTTGTTTATCCCACTTCCTTTCAGGTTCTTCTCTCTGCAGCTGAGCAGAGCATGGCCATGAACTCCAAAAGAGGCCCAATTAAAAGGAAACTAATTTTAAAATGTAAATTATGCATACAATCTAAGATGACTGATGTAGGAAAGTGTCCGACGACTGAAGATGCTTTTAGGTCAGCATGAATCGGTCACACAATCGATATAAACTGAAATATTAAACAGTCCTCCTACTATTGAGAAAACAACACTGCTCTACAGCAAGAGTGACAGCAGAAGAAGAGTTTACAGGAAGCTCACACTTTTTAAACAAATCTAACTACAGGTGAGTGGCTGGGTTTAAATACTCCACAAAGTATTATGAAAGTATTTAAACCAATTCATTGCTAATTTTAGATATCCTAAAATAGCATGACATAGTATTTCCCAAGTCTATCCTATAACAACTAACTTGGTTTTGAATGCTTTATAATTTAGTCCAACAAGTTTAAATTGCTTCCTCTTAAACTGATTAGTCTTCTCTTTTGCATTAGTCCGCCCTAAAAACAACATTTCTTTGTTAAATGTGGTTTTCTATGTTGTTTTGCAAAAAAAAAAAAAAAAAAAAAAAAAAAAAAAAAAAAAGGGGTAAACTACCACTTGTCCTCATATCAATGTTTAGTTTTTGGATTTGGGTCTACTAATAGTTTAAATTCAACTGCAATGTTACACTAAATACAATAAAGACTGATAAAATTACCTTTTGTTAAAATTCTGATTGATTGATTTAGTAATTAAACTGCATGTTAGAGACATGGGAGAATGAAACATGCTACT
This sequence comes from Callopanchax toddi, assembly GCA_006937965.1. Lineage (NCBI taxonomy): Eukaryota > Metazoa > Chordata > Actinopteri > Cyprinodontiformes > Nothobranchiidae > Callopanchax > Callopanchax toddi. Next base: position 699,348 of record SSNR01000085.1, read on the forward strand.
CAGACCAGCCTGAATAAATAAATAAATAACCTGAAGTCATTAATAAACACCTAAAATCATACTGTAGTAAAGGTAGTGCTGCAGAGGTCAGACGACAGCTCTCAGACATCACTTGGCCCTGTTGTCTGGGGTTTGAGGCTACTCTGTTTTTTTGCCTGAGGTATAGAGGGTGAGTAGTTCATGGGCTGGATGGCTGATATGAAAATTGTCAATACAGTTTTGTTTAAAGGAAAAAACATTTACACTGAACAATAAATACAAGGGATACACATCCTATCAGCTTGGTCAGAAGAGATTTGGTCTAAAAGTTTATGAAACTTGACAAAATGAATAAAAATCACAAATTAATTATCCACCATCTGTAAATTACCATAACATCTGAGGCAAATAACCAGATGTGTGTAAAATGAGTCAGAGCTATTGTTTTACATTGTAGAAGAGGTTCACCTTCACTGCCGTTCTTCCAGCCCGTTATGGTGCCAAAACAGACCTGTTTGCTTTGAAAACACAGTCTGTTCCACAGATTATTACCATAGTAACCACAGAGCTGAAACCTAAACTATCTGGGTCTGTCCACACATTCACAATTATAGCTCACTGAACATGACTGTCACCAAACACCAGGTCAAAAGATGACAAGACCAAGCAGATTAATTCATTAACACCGTTAGACGGAGAGCATTGACTCAACAATAAAAACCATTTCCGTGACAACACACCCTGGTGACACAGGGCTCCGACTACATCCAAGAGACAGCCGAGAGAAAAGCTGGAGATCTCATCTTGGGTGTTATTTGTGAGTCAATCTCAGCTGCACGTTCACATTTGTAATACATTTAAATAATGCTCATTACTTTAGTGCCAAGAGAGACTGAAACCTTCATATCAAAAACCCACTTCAGAACATCAGTAGATAAACGTTTGTTCAAATCTCAAAAGAAACTTTCATGAAGATGTTTGTTGTCCTTCAACCTCACTGCAGATAAAGAGTTGATCCCCTGTCTGATTAGGGCTGAATGCTGGAATCAAAGGAAAATAAATGTGTCAAAATAAACCAAAGTATTTCCTCTTTCGGACAACGTCTGCAAGAGTTTAGAAAAACAACGGCAAAAATCATCATTGTGGGGTGAGATTTTAAAACAAAGATTTTCATGCTTTATTTTTGTGATTGCTTGGAGTAGAAGTTAAAATACAAATGAGATTAATTGAACAGCCATATTCAGTTCAGAGCTGGTGCAACTTTACAACATTTCAGAAGCTGGTTTGGCTTTTAACTTGTCAGAAAAACTAAATGATCTAAATGTGGATCTGTCTGAACTGCTGAGAACTGATGTGAAAGAAAGGGTTCCAAGTTTAGCTTAAAGCCATCACTATAACAGCCTTAAAATGAAACGGATTGATTAAAGTACAGGATTTAATCAGAGACGTTCCTTTGAGGACTGCAGGATGACTTAAGGTTTTTCCATGTTCCTGGATTTTTGTTTCCTCATTCTTCAATGTGAGTTTTGTCAAGTTGTGTCATGCTGTGCTGTCAGTTGATAATGCTTTGGGCTTGATGTAGCATTACTACTACTAACTCATACAAATACAGTAAAATGAAATGACTGAAAGAAATGAAGATAAAAGGTAACAGTGAGACATGAAATCTAACTGCACCCCAAGCTCATTCAGTGCTTTATAAACACAAAAACATGTTAGTCAATGAGTCTCTTTGCACTATGAGGACAGCAGTATTAAATAAGACAGCAACAACATGATGGGCATTGGACTTATGGGGATTAAAAATAAGAAAATATCTGATGGGGCTGAAGTCAGATCTTCTCTGACCTTACAATGACTGCTTTAAGGCACAAACTGCAGCAGAGTGAACCCAGCTGCCATTAAAGTCATGTCTCAGCATGAACATGAGATGCAAAGTCAAGTTCTAATTATGCAGAAAATAAGTCATCATAAAGTAGATCAAGCGCTTGTATATTTTGTGTTCTTGGATTTCTGAATAGCATACTAATAGAATTATTAGGAAATGTATTTTTAAAAAGGATTCGTGTTCTGTTTACCACTGAAAAGCTGCTTTACAGATATGACAATATTTATCATCAAAATCCTACTTGGATGCTGCCAAATCTACGATAACATTCCTGTAGAAGAAAAACCACCTCGAGGATCAATCATCTGATTTTCATTCACCTGCTAAAAAATTCAGATGCAACGTCTTAAAATGCAGTGAAAGAAAAATGCAAACATTTTCTTTAAGCTTTCTGGGAGAAAGCTAACAAAACTCATCAGTCTGACCAGAAGGTGGAGGTCCAGACTTCACTGCTTACAGTTTGGTAGAAGAGGTGGTCATCCAAACTGGAAACAAACACATCGTGAGAAAAACCGAGTGGACATCCACAAGATGAGAGCTCTTCTTCAAGAAGTTCTTTTCCCTCTGGGAATTTCTGGAACACTCCACCATATCATGGGAAAATCGTTTGATATCATATGTTTACTGTGATTCTGTAGTAACATGCGACTCGCAAAAGCTGTTTCTATCCTCCAACACACATCACGTGGCTTTTAACTGAACTTTTCCATTTTTGTTTCATACATACAAATCAAAATGGTGAACAGCAATCAGGAGTTTTAAAAGGGAAAACCTGGGGGATGGTGATAGAATCTGATGTCAAACAGCTTTAAGTTTTTGTAAAGAAATGCCCAAATCTGTATTTGTAGCAGTGCTGGAAAAAGACTCATTCTTTAAGTTTGACACAACAGAATGGAGTTTTGGTCACAGCAGAGAGAGAGAGAGAGAGAGAGAAAGAGAGAGAGAGAGAAAGAGAGAGAAAGAGAGAAAGAGAGAAGAGAGAGAGAGAGAGAGAGAGAGAGAGAGAGTGCGTGCGTGTGTGTCTGAAACCAAAACAAGAAAGGAAGCGCTGCACATTTCCAACCCTGTCCTTCATGTCAATATTAAAGAGCAGAGCCTGAGTCATCCATCTCTTTGCTCCTTTAATTCTCTCCTCTTTTCAAGTAAAAGGTCACAGACGGATGTCTGGTTCATACACTGATATACACCACCTCCAAAGCACAGGACCAAAGCGTCTGTGTGTTACTGTTGCAAAAACAGTAATAGTCACAAAAGAAATGAAGACACAAAACTTAATGATGATAAACATTAGTGGTTGCTTTAACTGCACAAAGAACTGCTTCACAGTTTTTTCACTGCTTTGGGAACCAAGTCAGTTTGTTTTCCTGAGCCGCAGCATCGCTGGCTGACCAGTCATGCAAAAATGAACATGGCACCATATTCTGAACAAAGTGGAAAGATTGAGGCTCCAATGATCTCTTTTCTTTTTTAAACAGCTGCCACACAGAGCAATAGCTTCTGCAGTTCAACCTCATTTACTTCCTGCCTCACAGGAAACACACAGCAGAGCTCTGCCCTGCCCTTCCTGTTTCCCCAAGTCTCTACTCACACACTGTTGAACTGAATGATGTCCATTTCTGATTCTGTTTAAGTCGTTTACATAGTAACTACCTCATGCATCAAGTAAAGCCCACATTACACTGGATTTGTATTTAATCTTGGTTCAAAATGTCAAAGAAAATAATGAAAGACACTAAAACCAAACTTGTTACAAAAAAAGCAACTTCTACTTTGACTAGAAATCCAAACTAATCTGCCTCCTACTGAACCACAACACTGAATGTACCAACAGCAGGACTGCACATGTGCCGAGGCTGAGCTCCACTGTAACGGAGAAGTTAGTTTTAACTAAACAGTTCTCCGGTAAAGACAGGAAAGCTGTATTTAAGGTCCCCTAGAGAACACAGCAGGGCCCTCCCCAGAAGCTGCCATTGTTTCAAGGCCTCACCCCCCCACCCCCCCCACCCCCCCCATCCAAGTCTTTAATCAAGCTGGAGTGGAAACGTCTGGATATTATTCACCACCTCCCTGAACTGACACTAAAACAGAACTGACATCTACTACAAAAATGTGTTTATGAGAGAAAGTTTAGTAAAACGAGCTAGATTTGATGAGCCAACATCAAAGTGTTACCTTCACTTATCTCTAAAACCTAAACTCTGTCAAGGTGCATGAGTGCAGTGTATTACTGAGGCAGGAAAAAAGCAGAAAAACAGGAAACCAACCTGCTGCAACTGGTAGTTTTTTGTGGGTAGGTCTGAGTCAGTGCATGGGCTTCTGCCTCCAGCTCAGCCTGCTGTAGAGACTACAGTGAGTGGGAAGCTCCAGATCACTAGTCTACACAAAGAATGGGCACATTACACACTTCTTTAACAATATTATGAGTTAAATGATTCAACCAACCAAAGTCAAATAGATAAAAGACCTAAAAATAAAAAAGCTTTTTTCAGATAAGTCTGAAATATCTGGCTTTAACATTTAAGGTCACCAGCGGATATAAAACTGGGGTTTAAAGGCTGACAGTTCAACTGCTCCTCCCAGTCAGACGTCTGCTCTGGTAACCAGCTGAGCTCAACCACTAACTGACAGCTAAACATAACACCACCATGTTCTCACCTCGATACTCTGAAAGCTCCTCGTTCACCTCATTTTCATTCATGCCAATACTGACAATACCTGTATTTGTGAATTTGCTTCCTTCACTCGGCTTGAATGTTCCAATTATTAATTTCCTCCTCATTCAAATAAACACTTCCTGCTAGGATTCTACTCAGTCCAAATAACCTGGCTTTAAACGCCCTGGAAAATGACGTTCATGTTAATAACCTGTTCCTAATTTACTGGATTGTTTTTGCAAAAACATTTTGAAATCGATTCAAATCAATTCTCTTTACTTGAAACATTTCTGGTGGTGTGATATTAATGAAATGTCAGCACATTTGTACCCCTTTCAGTGTACTGTATGAGTACTTTTGATTAATTTTACAAATGCACAAACTCCATCTTAAACAACAAAATGAATACAGGTTCCAGACAGTAAACAAAAAGAAATGAGGAAGTTGTCTGCCTTTTTATAAATGGGTGTCACCTGAATTTGAATGTCAATATCAATCATCGTGCATCGGCTCAACGCTGATATTCTGCAGAGTTGCAGATGCATCAGGATTAGCAGTGACAGCAGTGGCCCTGGTTCCACCCGTTCTCTGTTCTCCTACTCACTATTCCCCTGCTAAAAAAGGAGCCTCAGTGTGGGAGCACACCGAACTGAGGCCCCAATGAAAACCACATAATTACAAATCACAATAAAGCCCTCAGTGCTGCGCTCCTGCCAGAAGCTCAGCTGCACACTGCAAAGCTCCAGTGCAAGTCTACAACCAACCACCTCCACCTCCTGTGCTGGTGAGTAACGTCGTGGTCAGACAGACACAATTCAAAGAAGTAGTTCCTACCCCTCAATGCACAACAAGCTTTCATCAAAACCAGCCAAAAGCAACTCCTATAAAAGCTTTTTGTTCCCTGGAAGTTATTTTTAACCATTTCTAGTCATCATTTATTTGCATTTCCTAAATGCAATGGAAGCCCAGCTACTCTGTCCTCTCATAACTCTGCAGGTGTTTTCTTTAAAGTGTATAATTTATACGGTCTACTCCAATGAACAGCTGCTTCTCCACTGTGCTAGAACATAATAATACATAGTAAAATGTACTTGATGCTCAAGTCTGACTAGCATCAGAGCTAAGATGTTTCTGGTTTCAGCCCTTACTCAGATGGGGAGTGCTCTGCATCAGGTAACATTTACATTTTTAAAAAGTAATGAAGTCAAAACTGTGTCTGCTTTATATACGAGTACACCATGTTCCCCCTCCTCCTGTCTGCTTTTCTCTAGTCTTTATAATTGGCCACCTCTCTAGCTACACACGAGTCATTTCCACTCCATTCTTTAAAAAAGGTTATATGCATTTTAGCGACTTTACAGACTCCAACTGGTGTTCCACAAACACCAAATGGTTTAAAGTGTTTTTTTGTCAGCTTCCACTGTGAAAACCCATTAAATTCTATGCAAATACATATAATCCAGAATGCATGGGTGTGTAAGGGTTTATAAAAAACAGAACCAATATGAAATATGACAGATTTGAGCTGGTTCAATATAGAATCCATTTTTATCTTCTTTCATTTTCCTTCCAAACTCATTTTTTATGTTTTTTGAGCACTCTTCCACTCTATAGGATCAAGTATAAGATCAGTCCAGCCCTGAAGTATTCAACTGCAGCTGACCCATGATTAAAATCAGTAAATAAACAAATAAATCAACACCAATAATAATCTCCGTCCCCATTGAAGTCTGAGTTTGTAAAGTGCAAACCAGTAATGTTTAGCTCGTTTTCTGTGAACTGCACTACTTAGAACGTCAGGTTAAATATAAAGCACGTTTTGCTGAGGAGATCAAAAAATCTACTGGTCAAGGAGAGACTATATAGACCAAACACAGTCAGATAAAAGCTAAAAGTGAGCACAATAAATCCAATCAGTCAGCTGTATTCAAGAACGACAGATCAAATACTGGCCTTTTACTGCAGAGTTTGTGGTTTCTAGACATTTACTACACTTCAGCGACCTGCTAGCATGATGTGCTTTAAAAGGGTTGATATGTAACAAATAACTGAGGCTGTAAGAGGCGTGGAAAAGTCTAACAGATATTGTGAAATGACTCAGAATGTGAGGTAAAGCCCATTTCTCCTGTTTAGCATGGTTTCTCTGTGATTCAGCAGCAGCACACCACTTGTGTTTAAACCACAGCAACAGTCGCTGCTCTGTGGCGTCATCCTGCCTTTATGTGCCTTGTTACCTTTCCTCAAAAGGTTCAAAGGTTGAAAATCAAAGTGAAGGGCCATAACAGTGACAGCTACAACTTTTATGGATGCCTGAACTAGTCAATACACAGTTATCTGGAATAGCCCTGTTTAGTCATCCATTGTTGCTGTTAAAGTTTGAAGCTGAGATTCACTAGGAAACAGTTGGTTTTTCTTTCCTGTTAATTGTTTTCTGCATAATTATCAAAAGATTCCACATGTTGATACTTTTCTTTGTTTAGGAGTGAACTGACTAAAAATACACGCACAAGCGTCATTTGAACCACTGAGGACTCGTCTGTTTATGGGAGGGAATTCTTAATAACGTGGAAAATACCATAATATTTTCCAATTATTAGTTTTCCTACCCTCTGGCTCACTGAAACCTGGCCCGAACAGCAGAGAGCTCCATAAGCCAGAGGCATACTGTAGCTGCTGTAGTCATTTAGGAGAAAAGTCCAAAAAACAAGCCTGATACTCAGAGTGGGCATCAACGTGACGCCCCTTTAAACCCACAAACAAGAACCTATCAGCACAAGAAAAGCAGAGGTTCACCATGCATGTTAACATAATGTGAAACACTACTGCTGAAATCATTTCAAGGAAGTACCAACAACCTAAAGCTCCAGGGAGTTTCCTGGAGTTACCTTCAAGTCCCAGTCAGCGCTGAGGAAAGCTCACCTAAAACACAAAAACCCACCAAAGAAACTAAAGAGGAGAGAAGTTGTTTAGCTCTGAGAGTGAACCACCAGCTTTATGTGGTTTTTCCCAGTAAACTAAAAACAAACACACAAATCTGGTGTACCGTGCGTGCACATACATGCGCGCACACACACACCAGCAGCAAAGAAGGAACTGGTCTTAAACGGTGAGCAGGTTTGATTAGAAACTTCCTGGAGGACCCGCCGTTTTAAAACCTGTGAAACACAACAGCTGAGTCAGCCTTTTCTGCTCGCTCACCTCCACAATGAAAGCTCAGGCGATAACGTGGTCGATAAAGACACTCTGACCTCCCTTTACCCCATAAATCCTCTCTCGGGCTCACTCCTAAAACAACATAAGCCATTAAGAGCCAGATGTGGAAGTGTTTGAATCTCAGGTGTCAGGAGGAACAGCTGTCAATATTCTGTCAAACATCATTCAGGTTTCCTATAAAACTCAGCAAACACGTAATATAAAAATATGACTGTGTACACAACTAGTTCAATATTTACAGCATGTGAATAAATCACGTTTCGGATGAAGGGATCCAGTTAAATATGTTCTGAGTTTGTTTTCATCGAACAAAAACTCAATGTTCATCGCTTCTTTTACTTCAGGCTAATTACAGATTGTTTTAATTACCAGCAACTTAAGACCAGCTGTTTTCAGTAGATGCTCAAGCAAACATTGGATTTGTGTTATTTCTTCATAACATGCAGATCACTTTTAGTGAAAACAGCAACATGTTTTTATAGCAAAACAAACAAGCAAACAATCCTACAGTCTTTAATATTTATTTAATATTTAAAAAGCAGTTTCTGCAATGACACCAAATAAAATATTAATTTATGCATCATATTTGCATTATATAAATCCTACATAAAACTACAGGTAAATATAAACCAATGCACACATGTTCTAATAACACACTCTGCTGCAGGGGGCTTCTAAAACTGCTCAAAAAGCTGGCATGAGAGCTGGCAGGCACTTCAAGCTGTTAGGATGTGTTAAAGGGGTGGAAACAAAACAAAAGAAGGCAAAAAATATGTCTTTCACATTCCTTCTGGGTTTATTTTTTTAGCTTGAGGGTTGTCAGAACATCGGAGGCTAATTAGGACACAAATAACTCAAGTTAAAAGAGTTTTTAGTGTCACAGGAAACACATTTCAAAACTGCAGTTTGAATTTCACACGGCGCGCTATTGGTCCGTTAGAGGGGTGTGTGTAAAGCACATTTTAATGAAGTATTTTACACATAGCAGGTGAGTATTTTCATCAGTATTGTAAAGGTTAGTGTGACTTCAGAAAAATATGAAATCTAGTGTGTTTAAAGCTTTTCGTAGTTGAAACGTGATGATGTAGAAATCTGCAGACAAGAATCAAGAAACAGACACAGGATGGGTGTGCTGGTTTCCTCCACCAGCCAAACAAAAGGCCCACATTTACTTCTTTTACATGCAGCCAGCTAAAAGAGGAAGTGACAGATAAGGTTGGTGGGGGGGTGGTTGAGGGCTGAAATAGGAAATGACATCAACTGCATGTGCAACAGTCTGCAGCCTTGATCAAAAATGGTAAAAATAAAAAAAGTAAACGAAGAGAAACTAAGTCGAGAGGTCTCGTAGCAGGAAAAGGTCAAATAAGGTGAGAGGTGGCTAAAAAGCTTACTTAAGTAAAGTGTACCCATTACTGTTTTACTGAATATGTGAAGTGTTTGCTACAGCCTCTATAACACGTTATTTTAATTTCTGTTATTTAACTTGTTCCAATAAAGCTTTTTACTAATAACGTCCTGAAATGGTCAAGCTAAACTGAGATTTCAGTAAGTGTTGCTTTGAGAGCTCTGTAGTAGCAGAGGTGTGTAATGAGCCCCTGGAACAACACACTCATAAAGTTACTTTGTTGTGACAGCTGCACTGTAAAAACATCAGAACTCTGAGCCCACATGGAGAGGGAAAAACAACATGCCCTCACCCAGTGTGACATCTGAACTAAACCTGACATCCTCCAGCTCTTTGTGTGGACTCCTGCTGTTCCAGTTATGTTAGGCAGCTCACTGGATGGACTTTCTCTGCAGCTCACAAGTCAAATGAACCAACAACACCAACAGAGACCAGCAGCAACCGAAGACCTTTAAGGTAAAAAAGTCAAAGCGTGATTTCATCTAGAGGTGAGGGTGAACAGCGTAACGCACCATGACCTGAAACAACGTGTTTGTCTTTCTGAATGCCTTGTTTTCTTTATAAGTTTAGATTTGAAGCCACACCATTTAGGGCTGACATTTTGCTAGATTAAATGTAAACTTCTCGTCTCCCTGAGTTTGATTAATAAATTCACCAACATTACTATAATAAAATGCTCCCTAGATGTTAACATGTCCTCTAGGATGGTTTATCTTATAGAGGTCTTCTCCACACAAACTTCACACCACTGAGTTTAGGTTGGACATGTGTACATAAGCAAAAACGTTTAACGTTTTCAATGCATATCATTTTGTCTAATATTTTTTATACTTTTAGTCTATGCAGGGTTCCCAAAATACACTGGTCTGAGTTTAATTTTGCACTAATGGCTAATAATTTAATCTGTGACCTGATCTGTGTTTTAATCTGTTAATATCTGAACTCTGAAGCCATTTTTTAATGTTTTTTCTTCCAGAGATCCTGCTGGTCCCTCATGGTTTGTTGGTGCATAACCAGTCAGCCATCAGACAAAAATATTGGGTTTTTTAACTAAACAATAATTATAAAGTCCATTTCTTTATTTGTTGAAGTTAATTTATACATAGAGACAAAACTACAGCTAGTTTTACAGGTAAATTGTGGATAAAATGGAAAATGGTTTGTATGGTATTTATAGAGCGCTTTCTATAGTGCTGAACACTCCCCAAAGCGCTGTACAACACAATCACCCATTCACACTCACACTCACACACTGGTGGTGATAAACTACGTTGTAGTCTCAGCTGCCCTTGGACACTCTGACAGAGGTGGGGGTGCCATGCACCGGCGCCCTCCAGGTCCCTCTGACCACCACCAGTAGGCAAGTTGGGTGAAGTGTCTTGCCCAAGGACACAACAACAATCTAACCCAGCCGGAGCTGGGGATCGAACCGGCGACCCTCCGGTTGCCAGACCGGCCACTCTCCCAACTGAGCTACATGACGCCCCATAAAAGTTTACATGACGTGTTCTCAAAGACTCGATTATTTTTAAATGTCCACGTATTAAAATCTTAAAACAGGAAGTTGTCTCAGTGATTTTACTTTCTGTTGATCCTTTATTTAACTTTTACAGATGTCATCTTTTCAAGATTATGTTCACACCTTCTGTTATATTTAACTCAATTAAACCCCGAGTCTGAGTAAGACGCTGCAGTGTGAACATGTTACAGTATGAGAAGGACCTTAGCTGTAGTATGTAAACATACTTAGGTCATGGTTATGTTTTATTAGTAGGGATGTCCCGATACAACTTTTTCACTTCCGATACGATATTGGAGCCTTCAGTATTGACCGATACCGATATCAATCCGATATAATACATAAGAAAAAGACATAAGAAAAAATCACCAACTGCTTCAATTTGAGTGTTCAGAGTTTCATACACTGCCCAAAAGAAAGAGATCATGGCTCTTAGTGACCATAAAAAACAGTACAAACAAAATAAACATAACTTTAATAACAAGCCGAAAACAAATAATAGTTTGGTTAACAAAAAGGATGACCACAATTCCTGCTTTTAATACAGACTGCTGATATCGGAGATTTTTTATGAAGTCCGATATAATCCGATATCATATTTTTGGAGCCAATATCCGATATTCTGATATCGATATCAATATCGGGACATCCCTATTTATTAGAGTTTTTAAAGGCATTTGGGAAGCTTTGTAAGTATGGATTGTGATGAACATCCAAGAACAAAAGTAGAAGCTGGAAAATACGTCTGTTTTACCAACCAGTCCTACAGCTGCCACAGCACCAGGAGACAACTCACCTTACAACTAGCTGCACTTGCACACTGTTGCTTTTGTACACAAATACTATGCACACTCTTTCAGTCATGGTGGTGACAGGAATGGAAACTATAAGGTCGAGAAATGCTTTTATGAAACAGAACAAACCTCTGCTTGCTACAGGGCTGCAGCTATAAAAGCTGAGGCCTGTCAGTAGCTTCAAGTCCATATAAATCAAACTTGTGTGCATGCTACAGAGAGATGCAACAGCTGAGTCAGGAGTTTGGAGGTGCCAAGTGCGATACCCAACACTGAAATCTGTTTGTCTTGGAGCGCTGCTGTGCATTTTTCCAGCATGCTGCACCACTGCTGTTGTTGGCTGAACGTTATTAACAAAATGTTTTTAGAAATGTGAGAAGGACTTTCCTAATTTTTAAGTCAAACACTTACAGGATGCTTTAAAATTATGCACAATAATATCTGCAATCTAATCTTTAAAATGTATGCACTGGTCTTTTTTCCCTGAAACAGCAGGAAGTGTGTAATCGATGTTGACTGTGGGTAAAAGGTGGAAATAAGGCAGCGTGGTACCAGTGTTTCCAGCGCTGAGAGGACAGTGCAGTCCGGTCTCTGTGGACTTGCACTGAGACACGCAGTCTGCAGCAGCAGGTCTTATCTTCAGAGCTCTCCCTGTAATTGCAGGATATTCCACCTCTTCGCAGACACATTCACAGAACCACCATCCAGTGCGTCACACAGCTAATTGGTCAGTGCTGTGGCACAGACAGTTGAGTAAACAACATCAAGTCACCTAAAAACATAGGACAATTGTGTATCTGGAAAACTATAACTGGATCTACTGAAAGAACGTTTTTAATGTCCATCAGATTGGATTACATGAGGGACTGAAAACCGTTCTCTACACTGAGGGGAAGATTCTGAAAAGACAAAGCTGTTTATTCCCATGGAGCGGGTCACTGACTAGTTTTCTCCAGAGAAACCCAGGTCTCTATAATGAGACAGCTGTAATTACACCTGACAGCAGCTTAAGCTGTGCCTCTGGCTTTAATAAGAGGGAGGTGCTCAGTGTCTGCGCAGTGCTGACCACACAGGTTGACCAACAAGTAGAACATGTGACCTTCAGCAGTCAGCCGCCATGACTCCCTACAGTAAATAGATGACTGTACTAAAGAGGGAAAGGTCGAGATGCAGTGTACTGTAGCAACTCAGAACGCAGTGCACCATTAACCCTCCTGATGGGACAAATCTGACTATTTTAAAAGTTTTAAACACACACACACACACACACATCCCTCTCCCCATGTTTTTAGCCACCATGGGAATCTCTTCCCTAACACTGGATCCACATCTGTTGGCGTTCTCACAAACGTTCATTTTAATCACATGCAGAACGTTTCTCACAGCTCAACGCCTCCTTTGAGCCTCATCCACCACTGGATTAGATCAACCATGACCAGAAGCACAAGCTTCACCACCAGAGACAGGAAAGACAAAAAGAGGTGCAGCATCTATGCTCTAAAATGAGCCCACTATGCTGTGAATGCAGTCAATGTATTGACATGTAGTCACCACCACGTAGACAGACTGAGCACGTCCTGCTCTCACTCAAAATACTGTTATTGTTGTGTTGTTTCCAGTGTTCAGACAGTAATTTTATGATATGGTTCAGTTTTCAGCTGGAGAAATCAAACTGGTCCATTTTGACTTCAGAACTAAACAGATGTTATTCTGTGCCAAAATTAAGAATTTGAAAAAACGTATGTTAATGATAAACTCTGACACATGTAGCCTGTGATAACAGAACACAGCGTTTCCTCTGTGGAGCTGTTAAAGCCAAAATAGTCTTAAAATAATCATTTCTTTTTTCTTTTACTCAAAATGGAGATGTAGGAGTTCAACAAACAAGAACGTCTTCTGTTCATCAGAAGCTAAGCTGATAAAAAGCTCTAGTAAAACATTAGGGAATCAATTCTGTATTATCACAGATTAGCATCATCAGATCTATTGGAGGGGAGTCGTTTTTGAACAGGAACACAAACTAGTTCACTAGGAATGAACAAAACAAGAGATGTAAAATCAAGATGTCGTATTTTTGGACAGTTGTTTACTTTTTATTTTTAAAGATTCAACTCACATCCCTTCAAATAGGAAAGAAATGGATTCTGACAGAAAACCTTCCCCTCCTTTCTAAGAGGTCAGACTAACACACATTAAAATAGATAAATCACTAGTGTTCAGCTCTTTAACAACAAAAACTCCATTCTATACTAGCAGAGATTTTTTATTATAAATAAAATAGTTCTCTCACTTTATGAGTAATTTGCAACCCCTAAGAAAGTTACCTGACATATTTTAACAGCCTATACTCAACGGGGAACACATTGTAAGATGTGTGACAGAGGACTAATAAAATTAGCTGGGTTTGATTTTTCAGGAAATTAATAAAATAAATATGATCATTTAAAAAATATCCTGCTGTTCTATAATAAACAAGCACTCAGAGGAGACATTACATTAAGAGAAAAATGCACAAACCCACAGTCTGCTGGGAGCGCTACGCCTTAGCTACATTTAAATCCAAATACAGAAACATTTATTTTTATTTGGTGTAACATCTTTACAGACAAACACCAACATTAACACAGCACTGAAACGACACTCTATAGGTTGGATAATATCTTGTTTTAACATTACGTGGCTGTTAATGCATCCCCGCTGTCCAGGACTGTTTTATAGAATCGAGTCTGATGTCTGGTGAACTACATGTCCTGCTATCCATAAAGCCTCAGTGGTAACATCGTGACATACCAGTCGTTTTAAAGTCTAAACTTTGTCTTTTCTAAAATCACAATCGGTGTGTTTCAGCTCCCATCTGGGTCACTTCTCACCTCTGTCCAGTCAGGCCGGCAGCTGTGAGAAAAGGCCACATATTCCACTACACACGTCTTTAATCTGCAATCAGACTGCAGGTATTTTTAGTACAACGCCAACAGATTTGTGTTAAAAGCAAATGGGGGGATCGTGCACACAGGAAGCACGCATGCCTCCAGTCAGAGCGCCAAAGCATTTACATAACGGCGCTGTCAAGCCTCACAGCAAATGCTCCTGTTTACAACCTAGACTGTTAGGACTGAAGCGTGTGTCACAAGTTTACAGAGCTCACAGTGAAGCATGCAAAGATATTTTCTGCTAACATGTTCTCACGTTTACAATCAGAACACTGCCAGGGAGGAATGCTCACTTGCACCGAGTGTTGAAAGAGAAAGGATGCTCCCACACAAAAGAAAGAGGGGAAATGAACTAAAGTGTCCTTTCTAAAAGGACAGAGTGAATGTTAGATGTCAATCAAAATCCAAAAATCAGCAGGGAAGAGCCTCAGAGCGAGTGCTTCCTTCCCGTTAATAAGGGCTGACGCCTCGACAGCATGAAATCCTCATTGCTACATTAACTAATGGCTTCTTCTGGGGACGACTAACAAGACCAAACACTCTCATGCTGCCTTTTTAAGGTGAGGCAGATTTAGCTAAAGCCGTCGCCATGGAAATGTCTAATTACATTCAGTTGTTTACAGCTGTTTAAAAATATTAAGAAGCATTTGAAATGGGCTCTTTTGGGGGTTAGTCTTCCTGGACTTGTCAAAAAAAAGGCAGTGAATGAGAGATCATTCAGAGTGAAATTCATCGTTTCCGTTTCTCACTAGAAGGACGAAATTAGGCTAATTCTTGAAATGAAAGTCCTGCAGCTCCACTGGGAGTATTCAGAGGTAGCTGGATTCATGGTTTACTAGACAGATCATCTCTGATGTGAGAAAAGCAGCAACACTTTTCTTAGATGCTCATTAAGATACTACGCTAGCAGACAGCTTATAAAGAATACAAGGAGGTGTGATGTGTCACCTCTGGAAGGATGCAACGCCTCCATCACACGTCCGTCCACCCAATGGCTGGATTGTTATTTCAGCTGCAATAATGCATCCTTTAGCTATGGAATTCAATTCAATTAAACTTTCATCAACCATTTTTAGGTCTAAACTCCAGAAATCACTTGTTTTCTGTACCTCTTACATATCTACCCTTCAGGACTGGAAACCAAACTCATTATTTAGATGTAACCATCCTTAACAAGACATTCAAGTACCAGAGCGTGCTGCGACATGTTTTTCTAAAGTGAAGAGAAAATGCTGATCTGCATGACATAAAGCCTCAAAAGTCACAAATTCACTAACTTTCATCTCAGCATCCTTGCTCTCCTGTAATTCTCTCAACCCTCCCGAACTGCACCGGATGGTAATTACTGATATAAAACCTGCTCCACAGAGCCGAGTGTGTAATTAGCCTCCTAACCGAGGGCGCAACTTAACCAGCCACCTCTTCAAACAGCCAGGAGAGAGATAACACTGCATCTTTACTATCTATCCAAGATCTATGTTTATTGATCTGTCAGAAAAGACGACGACAAATCAATGTTGTGAGTCTGTGACCGACAAAGTGTTTTAACACACACGAGCTGCACCGACTAAAACTGAATCAAGCTCCAGGGCTGGAAAAAGAAGGCCAGTGACTCAAATGCTCACTTGAAAAAGAAGCAGGAAAAGTGAAAAAATGTTTTGACTCAGTTCTTCAGAGAAGTAGTCTGAAATAAAATCTGCTGCTGATAGAAGTGAGATAGAGAGGCTGCATCTATCGCTGACAGACAGCAGCTTTAAGGTGAGCTGGTAAACAGAAGCTCCTCCTCAGTGTATTTAGTGGTGCAAAGTACAGTACTGATTTTGAATTGGGTGCTGATATTCCTCATTCAGGATATTTTATCTCACTGACTTCCAGGAAACTTGCTGCTGTCAAGTTTTAGTTCAGAAACTCTAAAGTTGATAAAATGCTCTCAGAGTTGCCTTGAAGCGATGACTTAGAATTTTTATTTTTATTTATTTATTTTTTATTGAAAGTTTTGTAGTTTTGACACCCATTCACAGATTAAAGAAAAAAGAGAGAAAAGAAAGAGAAGAAAAAAAAAGAAAAAGAAAAAAAACAAAAGAAAACACTATACACATTACACAATTTGATATTGTAAACAGCTATCTGAACGACCTCAGGTTGAAGAAACAGATTAGATCTGACCAGACTGACAAGGGAGTTTCTGAGGTCTTAAAACACTAAACTCAAAAAATGTTTAGCTATGTGAACGCTATTTTATAAACCTTTACACCAGTATATGGTAATTCACATAGAACGCTGCTCTTATTTGCATTCCAAATAAATGGTAAATGGTAAATGGCTTGTATTTATAGAGCGCTTTCTACAGTGCAGAACACCCCAAAGCGCTGTACAACACGAACAGTCACTCACCCATTCACACTCACACTCACACACTGGTGGTGATAAACTACGTTGTAGTCTCAGCTGCCCTTGGACACTCTGACAGAGGCGGGGGCTGCCATGCACCGGCGCCCTCCAAGACCCTCTGACCACCACCAGCAGGCAAGTTGGGTGAAGTGTCTTGCCCAAGGACACAACGACAATCAAACCCAGCCGGAGCTGGGGATCGAACCGGCGACCCTCCGGTTGCCAGACCGG
>SSNR01000085.1:716748-731421 GCA_006937965.1 Callopanchax toddi
GTCCTCTCGTGTGGTGGGGGGTTTGTGGGGTGGTGGGGGGTGTTCGAGGTGTCTCTTTTTGACTGGTCTCTGTGTGTGTGTGTGTGTGTGTGTGTGTGTGTGTGTGTGTGTGTGTGTGTGTGTGTGTGTGTGTGTGTGTGTGTGTGTGTGTGTGTGTGTGTGTGTGTGTGTGTGTGAACAGTCAGGGCTGTTCACCCTCAATCCAAACACCCGCCCACTCATTATCAACCAGATCCTGCCAAGTTTGACCCCCTCAGTCGGGTCCTGCGGAGTAGGAACCACTCTCCAAGACTATTTGTTTCTTGCTGTTTTTTAAACCCTTCTAATAATTTCACAATAATACCCTGACTGAGCATGTTGTAAAACTGGCTTCCTGGACAGGACAGGCCTCCTGTTGCTACTCCAAACTTTCCCATGCATCACCAGTGCAACCCTTATGTTTGTGCCAAAGCATTTCTGAGACTGAAGGCAAAGCAAAAAGGATTATGTTAACTTTATGCACTTCTAAAAATGCAGACACGTTTGTCTCATCATGATAAAAAGGAAACGTTTTGTAAAAGGTCTATAGTTGGTTAAGACTGAGGACCACATTTTTAAAGGTATGTAACCTTTAATAGCAGCCTATAAACTCCAACCCACTCAGTGACTTTCTGTCTGACAGTTATATCTGCTCAAATGTTCGGTTGCATAATTGGCAGCACTTCTGCAGCCCTGTGTCGGTGTGTGGAGACCAAGCAAAGCAGCACTCACCCAGCAGCAGCAGTTTCACTTCTCTCGCAGCCTTCTCTCCATCTTCTCTCAGGGTTTTGTCAATCATTTTAGACTTCTCGGCCGCAGCCCTGTCTTCCTGACTAACCGTACAGCCCATGGTTCCCAGTGCACGCTTCAGGTCTGCTGCTTAGTGGGAAAAGTTACCAGAAGAAAAAGATATAGGTCTAAAAAAATTACAAGGGGACTCCGAAACCCCCTGGTTTAAAAACACGGGCTGAAGTTGAGCAAGACGACTTCCCTTTTGGGTGAGTTGCGACAAAAACGTGACGAAGTCCGTTCATCCGCTACAGAAAACATAAAAAAGGGAAAGGGTGAAAAAAAAACTCTCCTTCAAAGACGTGAACTTGGATTAAACTGTTCAAAATTAGTTGGTCAGCATGTGTGCTTTTTAAAAGTTGTCTGAAATGTAGCTTTAGTAACTTTTCTTAATTAACTTTAACTATTCCTCACTGCGGATCACCGGAGCATGTTAAAACGGCCCAAGAAGTAAGGCATTAAAAGTATTCCAGCTGTTGAAAACCGAGAATAAAAAAAAACAACAACCCGCAGCCAGTTTACGCTACCGGACTCACACTCACCCACTTTTCAGAGGTTTTAGATCGTCCCTGTCTGATGTATAGGCACTGTTTTATCTTAATTTGTACAACCGTTGCGCATTCTTTCCCCGCGTAGAGATTTATCACGTCTGTAGCCACACCCGTAGCCGCCGTGAAGTTCCCCTCCGCCCGACAAAACAGAGAGACAGCGCCGCCGTCACCTCCCCAGCACAGCAGCTGCAGAGCCAACCTTCGCCGACAGGGGGTTCGCACCTTTTACTGTCCGGCGTAAATCCAGCCTTGCAGGCGGGGTTTGCTCGCTATTTTAAAAAGGTAAACAAAGCTTCCGCCTCGTCGCTTCTAGCTGATTTATAGCACCGGTGATGAAAAAAGGGACACTTTTCAAATCTCCGCCTACGCGAGGTGTGTTCTGGGAAATGAAGTCGAAATTATGTCAAACTTTTTTCTTTTCGACAATTGTGGGAAATGTTCGTCACTTGTCATCAAGTCTAGTCATGCCCCATGTTGGAAAGTGGGATTTGACGCGATAATAATTTAAGACAATTAGAACAGAGGCGTGTTTTATCTTACTTTTCAGTTGTGGTTTGAAAATCAAAACCTATTCCTAATTATTTAATGTGTTATGGTGTTTCTGCACAAAGATTTCACATAGGCAAAATCTAATTAAAATTAGGTCACATTAAGGCAAACTGCTTAACACTTTAATTGAAAAATTAAAGCTCTATGCTGACACCTTGTGGACGGGTATGATATTGCAGCAATATATTATTTTTCTTTGGCCTAAATTTTCAACAATCCAATAAATGACCATACAAAATTTTTGCATTTGAAATAATTTAGATCCTTTAGGTTCTTGATTTAATTTCTAAAAAAAAAAAACCAACCCTCAAAACAAGGAAGGAAGTTATGTTACCTCATTATCTTTATTGCAACATCATATACAGTACAATAACTGCCAGCAACATATTAAAATATATAGAGATACATGAAAATAGACGTAGATTGAAGGACAACAAGGTTTAAAAGCACTTTGAAAGTGAATACATTTATATATTTTTATTTGGACTAAATCTTTATTTGCTATTTACATTATATAAACTATAGATATGAATATAGAATATAAAGGGTATACATTTATATACATTATTTATAAATGCTGACTGATGTCAATATTTAATATGTTACTATTCAATCATACAACAGATCACAGAATCATGGAGGCTAACATCTAAATAGAGGTCCTCAAAGATCACTTTGTATCGGCCACTAACACATTTTAACCACACCTATTGTTGCTTTGTTTTATTGATTTTAACTTATTTTTTGCATGTTGTCAGGATATGTTTTTTTTTTTTTTGCACCATTAAGTATTGTACTCACCTAATAACTGGATAATACAAACAGCCAAAATAGAAAAAAAAATGCACAGAAAAAAGTAACCACAAGTTATTTGAATGACACCAAACATTGAGTTGGCTGGTGGCTGATTCAGATGAGTTCCCTGCACACACAACATATATACACATATACATATGTGTATGTAGGGATAAAGCAGACCAGACCATTTTATTTCACTTACTTGTAGTCATCTGGTTTAGGAGAATTGATCCTTAAAAATATTAAAATATAGACAAATACAACCGGCTGGCTGACTGGTCGAACTTGAGTAGGTTTGTGTCTGCTGAGAATCAGCAAAGGAAGACAAACATGACCGAATAATACCACCGATGATAAACCACGGACTATAAATACATAGGGGAAAAGAAAAAGTTAAAACAATCATCTTGCATTTTTATTACTGAACCAGATTAATCTGATACACCCAAAACAAACATTAAACATGAAGTTTAAAACAGTTTATCTATTAACAGCAGAAGACAAACACTAGGGTTATACCTTTGATCAGAGTATACTATAGGTGTGGGTTAAACAGTACAAAATGCATAAATCGTTCAAATACACCAGTCACAAATTTTCTTCTTTTTCAAAATAAACATGTTTAAAAAGCTCCAACAGCACATCCAATAATCAAAGAGATGAGAGGGTGGATGTATGATACCTCCAGAACATTAAACGACACTATTTCACTACACTGAGCTGAGTTCACTTGGCTTCTTATATATTTGTTGCTTTTCATCTCATTAACATTATTGTGCTTCTCCAAAGAAAAGTGCTATTGCTAAACGTTTAAAGATTAATAAACAGACATCCCATGATTGAGACAGACATTCAGTATCTGTCATTAGTGTTAGGACTTGTGCTAATATTTCCTGTCACATATCTGACACTAACAGACTCAGGTAGTAACCCTGTTGCTTTTATTTATTTTAATACATTTTGGTTATCTTTACTTATTACCAGCAAAATGCTTAGAAACAACTGAACAAATCACCAGGAGAAGAAATGCTGAGCAGCAGCTGTTTTCTCTGCACTGCAGTTATCTCTTTAGTTCGTGCAATCAGGTCCTCAGTACCATTTCTAACGGTCCTTTATAAGGTTATACTGGAAAAAAGAGACAATTAAAACTGCTTGCACAATTTACACTAACTGCTCAGATTCCTCCCATCAGTCTTTACTTCATTATCTCAGGGGTACATAAAAATATATTAATACTTCGATCATGTCTTAAATGTGCTTCACGCTTTGTGGTTTTACACCCTCTCAGGTAGAGAGAACACTGACATCCCACAAGAAATACGATAAGGATCAGCAGCACGGGTTAGTAACAGAGGACCTTAATGTGGCCTGTTGTAAAGGAACTGTAGCATTCTGAGTTCTCTAAGCTGAACTAAACACTTTCTAACTCTCAGCAGGGAAGTGTGAGTAGTGTTCAAAACTATTCTAACATCTGATTTATTAGATTTTTACAACTACTGTCCTCTGCAACCGTACAAGAGCAGCCACACTAAGAGATTTTTACAAATAAAAATTGATTTACAAACTAAAAAACTAATATCAATCATTTTAATTTAGCAGCTAAAAGGGAGACGTCAGATTTTGTGCATAAGTGCTTTTCAGACCACCCTAATAGAAAACTTTGTAAGAGGAGCCTCAACGAGAACATTTATCTTTAAGTGTTAACACAGCTGGCTTTTGAGTGGTTTAACTTCTCACTAATGTTTAAAGTTTACTGACCTGGGTCTTCTGTCGCTGTTTGGCAGGATGTACAATATAACATCACCCTATCAGAATAAGAGCGTTCAGAGAGGAGAGACTTTCCCTCTCTATGGCAGCTTTCTCTAACAAATAGAAAACTTTCAAATCAGTGATTAAACGTACAAACATTACAGCACAAACCCATATCAACAATATAAAAACAGGAAACAATAGCAGGTGTCTAATGACCACCGCCAGAGTTACTGCTGCCGGATGTCCAGTCGAGGATGATAAAGCTGAGACTCATTATCATAAATAGGAAACCAATCCCAGCAAAACAGGCAGCCTGAAACACAGAGAGGCAAAGGAAAAGACACGTTATATGGATGCATGAACTGAACTCAAGAGTCCTGGTGTTTCATTTGTGCATCGTTGTCCCCAATGAGAAGCTGTACAGCAGAGTGGGAGGAGCTACAGTGACCCAGGGTTACTGATACAGGAAAGAGGAGAATCTTTAATAGATGTGATAATTTAACGAATGGACCTTTCTTTCAGAAACACTTGATGAGGATTTAATGAACATCACCAGCTGAATATCTTGTAACTGTAGATTCGTCTAAACCAGGGGTGTCCAAAGTGTGGCTCACAGGTCGTTTGAGGTCCTCGGAGTGAATTTTTTAAATCATTATTTTTATTTTATTTTTTTATTAATTTATTTCATTTAAAAATTTTTTAAAGTAACAGACACAATCTACATAAACAAAAAACAATAGGGGCAGAAAGAAGAAAACATCTTATATTATCTGCCCCTATTTACCAAACAAAAATCACAGTAATTCATTCGTATTACAACTTCTATACAACAAAGTAATCTCCATCACATTCATGTTCTAGTTTTCAAAAAATATTCACAGACACCAACTTAATTACCATTTTCATAATTCTTCAATACACTCGATTTAGTGCATTTTTTTAAGGCGACCTTGATTCTTTGATTTCCTTGTTTAGATTGTTCCATAATTTCACACCTTTTCCACTTTCAGAGACACTCAGTTCCTTTATCCTGGTTCTAGACCGAGGTTTTTAAAGATTTCAGCTCCTTTCAACATACAGTCACTTTCTCTCTTTTCAAACATCTTCTCAATGTTTGTTGGTAAGGTATTTGTGTTAGCTCTGCACATTATTTGTAATATTCTCCAATCAACTAAATCATGAAACTTCAATACTTCATATTTAATCAATTACGGGTTAGATGGATCTCTATTGTTAATCTGTTTATGTCAAACCAGTTTTTACTTTATCCAGTTCATTATTTATCACTTGAGTTACTTCATTTATATTTGATCCTTTCAGCTTTCAACTGACCCGACGCCACAGATGGGTGAAGCTGAGAGACACTTTAAACTGTTTTTCACATGTTGTAAAGTCAGGTTTGAGGGTAAATTTGCAGAATCTGGAGAGGAGGGTATTTAAATGATTCACACAGCTACGTATTTCCTAACATCCAAGCAGGAGAAATACATTTTTAACTTTTGCTCTGACTGTGAGCTGGAGATGGACCGATGTTGCCTGCAGGAGGAGGATACATGAAACCTCTGTTGGAGGAAATGTGTTTGGAATGCTGACAGGAGATGTTTGGATCATTTTAAACACAGTCATCTTAAACTGATGGAAATCTGTGGTCGACTGAAATCTCTTACAACAAAAAAAGGAAATGCAATGCCTGCTGGACAAAACCCTTTGCAGCATTAAATGTTTCTAATATATTATTTGCTTCTATATTTTGACACATTTATAGTAAACAACTGTCATATTATGTACTTATTAGTAGTGTTATGTGCATTTAACCTTCACAAATAGAAAATCAAGTGAATTTCCTTGAGCTGCTCACCAGGATTTTTGGAACTGAGCACAGCGGCTCCTCTTCTTTGGGTACAATACGAATATAGAAAACAGCAGGGAAGATGAAGATGAGACACGGTGCAGACGTGGCACCTGAAACACACACACACACACACACACACACACACACACACACACACACACACACACACACACACACACACACACTAAATTATTCATGAAACAATTATTTGTCAGTTATTTCTTATTAAGTCCTTCAGCAAAGTCAATTAAATATTAGATCGCTAACCGATCTCATCAATGGACTGGTTCAACCTACCAATAACCCCGAAGATACCCAGGATGTTGGGTGCAAAGATGACCAACATGTTAATGAAAGTGAGCAGAGAGATGGCTATAGCAATGTGTCGAGGCCAGTAGAAGGTTTTATTGGGGAAGATCATCTGCTGGATCGCTCTCCTCACCTGAGTAGGAAGGAAGAAGTTATTTTAAAGTTCCATAGGGAGGTGGCATCAAGTGTTGGTGAGAGAACTTACAGGAAAGAGCACGATGGGCACTGTGAGTGTGACAGCGGTGAGCACAGCAACACGCACACACAGGATTAAAGTGTCGTATGGGTCGATCCGGCTGTACGTGTGGAGCAGCTCTGCTTCCACCTCACCTGCAGAAGAAAACAGAAAACAGAGAAGGATGAAGGATTTTACAGTAAATGAACGGTAATGGTAAAGTCTTAATATGTTAGATTGATGACAGTAAATGGCCACTAGAGGGCAGCAATGTATCATAGATGAGTTGGAAAGCCTCCATCCTTTGTCTCTAGTCCACATCATAAACATAAAGTAAATCAAACAAACGTTGTCTCTGTTGATTAGAGGCACTCTTTAGGACGCCTATAGAAATGTTTATTGAATGATTCTTTTAGATTTGTTTAGTGACTCGATCATGAACCTTGTGTTCGAGCGCACAATGACTTTCACAGAACAAGTGAAGCATTACATCAACCAAAGGTCAGCCCAGTTTAAATATCGTTACAATTATGTCTTACAAACCTTAATTCCCCTCAGATTTTACTTATTTAAAAGCAGTTATACTGTTTCTAATAATACAAGAACAAAACGAGTAAATGAGCAACAGGAAAACAGGAGGATTAGAGTAAAGTATGTGGTGGAAAAGAAGAATCTGAATATCCCTAAAAATAAATAAATGAGGTTTAAAGAGTCCAGCTATGTTTGTGATCTGCTATCACATAAACAGAAGTACATCCTGATCATCTCTGGTACTCCATCCATCATACAGCAACACTGCCGTTTTTAAACCTTTTTTGTATAAAAGTTTGTATTTCTGATCTTTATTTTTCGTTTATTGTGAGCTAATAATCAGTTTTACATTTTAGAAAACATCTTCAGTTTCATTACAGTATTTTCTCCCTGCTACATGATTAAGAATCGTTTTTTCTTTTCATGTTTTCTTTAAGGGTGACTACTTTGATTGGACATACATACCAGTTTATTTCCATTAATGTCAGAAGGTTGCTGCATTTTACAGAAAAAGAATGATCGTGTGTATTTTTA
Organism: Callopanchax toddi; assembly: GCA_006937965.1. NCBI lineage: Eukaryota > Metazoa > Chordata > Actinopteri > Cyprinodontiformes > Nothobranchiidae > Callopanchax > Callopanchax toddi. Next base: position 724,607 of record SSNR01000085.1, read on the forward strand.
CTTAAAGTTCCTGCATTCTAACTTTTATATTCACCAAGAAAATAGCCTCTGAGTATTTTGTTATGGGTATTTGCAAAAGATTTCAAATTAATGTGTCACTTTACATATCTGATGTGTTCACAGTCATAATTAAAGGCCTGATATTCCTTGAAGGAACCCTAAATTGATACATGATGGAGTTATAACCGTTTTGGTCAAAGTTCAATACAATCTTTCTCAAAATCACAAGGTCTTGTATGATCTGTTAGCTTTTGATGTATATTTTGGGGATGACTTTCAGCTACGACCTCATGAAACGTTAACTCAATATTGGTAAACCTGCTGAATTATAGACATGTTTGTGTCTGCTAATGTTGATTAGATGTGGCAAAAGTTGTTCATAAACACAGTGAAGACTTTCTGAGTTTAATTAAAAAACAGACCATAAATATATGAGAGATGACAGAGTTAGACACATTCTCAGGTTTTTGCATCCACTGTGGTGTCTTGAGCGTTTTTAGAAAGAAGTTCACTTTAAGTAAGAAGCATATAAAAACAACTAAAAAGTAACGCTCCTGCTACAATGATGACAATAACCAACATGGCAGCAGCACAGATGAGCAGACTGTGCTCACCGTAGAACGTTAGGTATCCAAAGAGAGCTGCCAGGAAGTACATGATGTACATCACTGCAATGGAGATGTTGGACACATGTTGCATCTTTTTCTTTGTGGCGCTGAAATTAGAAAATGTTACCATGTGACATCACACACATTACAAAAACACACTTCTTCTATTCTGCCTATGAGAGTTGTTACTAAAGATCTCCTCTCCAACAATAATCCCAGGATAAAACGCAGCAGCAGTTCAAAGCAGGATGATACATTTTAGCTAACATGCCACACCACACAAGCAGTGCTGAAACTTTTCAAAATAAAGTGAAAGCAGTGCATGTGACTAGAACATGGCAAACCAAAGCACCAAGCAGGCATGTCCCATTTATTTATGCAACTGTTTTCTTATCCACAACAAAGTTAGCATGACTTTTCATCATGAGAACATACTTGCGCAGCTCTGTGTAGATGGGGAGGACCTCAGGGTGGCACACAAAGGCGAACGCCAGGATGGGAATGGTGTAGGCCGTCTGCAAATGAACCCCAACAGGTCACCATAGATACAGCAGCGCCATCCCAGACGTCTTACCACCAACCTCACACTTTACTGGCCATTACTCTCCTCTGACACATCACAGAGAGCTAATTGTTTCCTGTGATTAACTCGGCCCTGGCAGAAAACCAGCTTCAGCCTGTTTAAAAACGCCTCGATTGTAAACCGTTAAGCAGTGGGGATTGGTTCCTATCAGACTGAGGGAAAAAATACCAGCATGCCAATCAGAATCTGATAGGATTTCATAAAAACAAGAGACAAAATGGAATATTAGCTCCTAATTTTGATATTCATATTGTTTCATGACTGTTTAAAATGCACTTTTTTTAAAACATTTTTAGACAGATTTGCTTTAATCACTGAACAGACAGATAGCAGCTCTATAAAGGGTTCTGATCCATTCCTAACTGAGCGTTTCAGACCAGGATTTCCATGCTTGGACTGTGAGGAGGGACTGGCAGCATGCTGATGGCTGTGACATCAGTGGGTGGCTGTCAGTGGCCGTAGCAGTGCAGGTGGTCTTGCAGTTTTACGGTGAATCACATGCAGAAACCTTACTCGTATGTTGAGGTTGGCCATCTTGGGGATGCACGCTGGATTTATCTCTCCACCGTGGTCGGTGCTACTGACATTCAGATCGCTGCCAGTGCTGTTAAAGGCAAAGTCCGTAAATGGACAGGGGACGTTGAACTTCTTGTAGATGACCTGCATGGCACAGAGAGGAGAAGCGTTAGACTGAAACAAAAGGCCGTGGGATGTAGTTATGGTTGAAAATATGTCACAGAGGAAAAAGGAAGAGAGAGAGGGAGGGAGAGCAACGAGTGGATTACAGCTCACGCAGCCAAAACTAGGTCAAAGAAAGGCAGACAACCAGCACAGCCTGGAACTGCAGCATGCAAACATTAGTCCAATAGGCAGAGAGAGGAGAGAATACTAAAGAGGTGGAGGGAAGTGCATCTCTAATATGCTGTCAGCTAGCAGACAGGAAACCCAATGCAACATGTGATGGTTTCTTTACACATATGAACAGAGACTTACTGCGATGAGGAAGAAAACCATGCAGCTCAGTGAGAAGCCACTGGTGTAACCCAGGTATCCTGAAACAACAACACGTCATTAACACTCACAGCTCACGTTTAATTACTGATGTGTCCTCCTAAATGTGTGTGGCAACTAGCTTAATGTTCTAGTTCCCAGCAGGTCCCAGCAGGAGATGGACTTCCAACAAAAGATTACCCATAATGCCCCTACTGCCCAATTTCAACCCTGGATCTCTCTCTTCTTTTTCTCTGTGAAACACAATGAGACTTTCTGTTCTGGTTGAACAAAACCTTATCACTCAGCCAGTGTCGATAATTATGACTTTTTAATTACGGAAACAGAAGCCATTCTTAGAAAACATCTGAGGATGAGTAAATTCTCATTATCAGTGAATAACAAAGGCAGAAGACATGTGAAAACCTTAGTAACATAATACAAAAGAAACAATAAGGAAAATCACAAGTTTTAAAGAATAGCACAAACAATAATCCATGCATCCACCAGATCTCTACTTACTCAGTGAATGTAAATCTAACACTTAGCAGAAGGTTAAGGTTGACATCTGGACAATCGTTTTGTCTTATAGATGAAGTGTTTTTGAGCTCATTTCTCACTGAACTCATCCAACCAGAGTCTAGATCTTAGTGTTTCAAGGTTAATGTAATCTGTAAATATATCACACTATATCATTTCTATCATTTTTTTCATTTTTAAAGGTTTGATGTATTGTTTTGCGTATTTTTACCATATTTGAAGTAAATGAAGTAAAGTGTAATATTTAGTGACATCTAGTGGCAAATTTGCAGATAACAACTCTGATATCTCCTCCTCTTGTTCCAGGTGTAAAAACTAACATGTCTACAAACATTTTTGGGGGGGGGGGAAATCAGTTTATGATCCAGTCGGTGTCTAGTTTGTCCCTTCTGAGCTGCCGTAAAACAACAGACTTTGAGAAAGAAGCTCTTTTCTGTCTCAGGCAGCAAAAACACAAGACTTCTTATATTTAGAGGACTCTACTCTAAAAATCTAATGTTATGAACTTTATATTGCATTTATGTAAACAGACCTCCCTAATGTTTATCTAACTGTTGCACAGTGCCAATGTAAAGCAATATATTTTGTGAACTTGGGGAAAAAGTTCATAAATATAACATAATGTCTCATGTAGCATGTTTAAGGCTCAGAGGCTTTAACTGCTTTTCATAGACGTGTATGGCCCCCTGTTCCCAGAGACTAATGCCATGTAACTGGAGCCGCTGTGGCCAAGCAGCAGCTCTGCTGTAACAAAGGTGATATTTACACACTTACCCAGCTGTTTCATGAGGGCCAGTGGTAATATTACTGCCACAGACACAATAATGACCAGGTAGTTTCCATTCAGGTACCATTCACTGTAGAGAGGCAGACACAGACGAGTTACTATCAGTTCAGAACAGGTAGATTCCTAATCCAAGTCTGTGAAACTTCTCTGCTCTACAAACAGATAAATGCACAAACAAAACCAAAAATTATCATCAAGAGACTTAAAAAGGGTGCAAAATAGAAGAAAACCAGAGTATACAGACAGAGAAAATTAACTGTGTAAAAATTAGTTTAAACAATAAGGTTTATTAAAAATGGTGCAAAATGATTTTTTAAAAGTATTTGTGTCACGTATTGACCTGCAGGAGAACTGAGTGTGAAAAGAGAAAGAGGCACAAAAGAAACAAGAGCATCTGGAAGGAAGGACTATTTTAATTCTGTGGTGTGAATCAAACCTGAACAGGAAAAAGATGCAAAAATAAAGAATTTAAAAGCTCTCTTTTCCTCATGACGCTAAGAACTGTGACTGTGGTTTGAAGAAATTAAATATTTACATAAAATAGAATGTCAGGCAGTTGTATTTTTACTAAAGGAGGAATTCATCTGAGTTATTAAACTGGATTTAACATGAAGAGGTTCACAGAACAAGATGCTTTCTACTCAAACATAGATTTTACCTGATAAGACCTGATAAGAAACAGGCTTTAAAGGCTTTAAAGGTCTTTATTATGTTGCAAAACACAACAAAAACTGAATGATTTAATGCAAAAATGTCTTATTGTCACCTCTGTTTATTTCAAAAAGGTTTGTGTATTGTGTACCTGCATAAATATTGTGTAATTGCTCAGTTCCCAGACTAAAAATCATCACTAGGTCCAACCTGTAAATTTAGTAAGCAAAGCTGAGCCACCGCTACAGGTTCCCATCACACGCACGCCCAGATTGAGGAAAAAAACTCAGTTATTTTTAGCTCAGCACAGCAGGTGATTAATTTCTTGTCCTCTGTCAGGTGGCAGGCACTGAGAGATGCAACATCTGCTGCAACACACACTCTAGTCTAAAAACCCCTCATGTGTCCTGTCACCAGAACTGTTTCTTACTCAAAAACAACAAACTCACTCACTCATAACTTCAACCAATACATTTTAAGCAAATGAAACACATCAGTCACTTCTTAATCAGCTGACTGGTGGAGCAAAGACAGGACAGGAGCTGGGGAATCCATTCATTCTGCTGGACAAAAGAACAGGAGCACTGCAAAAAAAAGATTACAAGAGAGTTCCATTTCAATCCATACACACGCACACGCACGCGCACACACACACACACACACACACACACACACACACACACACACCATTAAAGCCTGCCTCTCACCTTTTGCAGCAGGTGATGAATAACGAGCTCAGAGTAATTCTGTTTGTTTCAGGTTGAAACAGATTTCGTTTTCCTGTTCGAGTCCCTGTGCTGCTTAGGAACATGAACACTGACAGGATGACAGGTCACTGGGACAACCTAGTTTGTCATTTCAGATAAACGTTGATTGTTGGCCGTGGCCCACAGGACTAACTGCTGCAGAGGACACAACGGGCTGAACAGTGTGTGTGTAGCTCTCTTCAAAACATCACAGACGCTGACCAGTTCCTTGCAACATGAAATTGATGGAACATCTTTTCAATGTCACACATTATAGCTATAGTGCCCCTTCTGAATCGACACAGAACTCCAGTGAGTGTGTTAGTGAGATCTGGCCCAGTCAACAGGTGGTCATTTAGGCAGGTTTTTTGGAAGCGGGCTGAACAGTCAAAAACAACACGGATCTTCCCAGGTTTGTGTGGATGGTAGACTCCGTGATGTGGAATATACCATGCTGGTTGATTGTCCAATTCGGATTGGGGAACTTTCTCAGCATCACCCCTGGATATTATGTCATTCATGAAATTGACATAATCATTGTAGTACTGCTCATTTTTCCTTAATCGTCTTTCTAATGAATTGAGCCTATAGACTGCACATTGTTTGTTTTCAGGGAGATCAGGTTCATCATTTTTGAAAGGTAGTGGAAGCTCATAGTGGCCATCTTCTTTCTGCCTTATCCCTTCCTTAACCTTTGATAAAAAGAGAAGATCTTCCTGTGAAACTGTAACATCATCTGTACTAGAATCTGTGAAATCAGCCTCGAGAGCCTTAATGATATCTGTTGAGCTTATCTCCTTGACTTGAGTTCTGCACACATAGTGTACCTCTCCTTTCAGCTTAGCTAGTGGCTGCATGGCAGGTGTTACTTGTCGTACTATGACTCTATGACTGATTCCTATTTCATCCTTGCAATCACTGGTTGGGCTGAAGCAGCCCACAATGCTCCAGCCAAGACTAGTTCGCTGAGCAAATGGATGGATTTCATCACCAGAAACAATCTCCTTTGGTAGGAGGGCTTGTTGACAGTTGTAGCCTATCAGAAGGCCTACTTCACAATCCAGTAGTGGAGGGATCTTATCAGCCAGGTGTTCCAAATGAGGCCACTTTAAGGCTGTTGCTGAAGTTGGAATATGTGACCTGTTTGCTGGAATGAATGATCTTGTGAAAGCTGGTGGCAAGAGAATCCTATTATCCAAATTCCATTAGCACGTAACTCATTCATCGTCATGCCTCTCCCCTGATGGTGTACACGCTCATGATGATATTTAACGAGCAGAGCTGAAATGTGTGATTTCTTTGGAAGAATGGCAGGATGTTGTTTGAGACACTAATTGACAGAAAACACATACCCCAAAATGAAAAGCTATACTATCTGAGAATGTATCTGGGAGGTGCAGCAAAGAAAGCTGTTGAGGGATTCTTCCTACTTGGGACAGAAACAGCTTACGATTCAGCCTGGAAGCTGTTAGAAAAACGTTTTGGCGATCCTTTCATAATCGGAAAGGCTTTCAGAGACAAGTTACAAGCTTGGCCAAAAATAAATCCCAAAGATAGCAGAGATCTACGAGAATTCACTGATTTCCTGAAGAGTTGCGAAGCAGCGATACCCCACATAAGACCCTGGAAGTGCTCAATGACTGTAATGAAAGTCAAAGGATCCTTCTGAAACTGCCAGATTGGTTGGTATCCAGATGGAATCGTAAAGTGATGGCGTTCAGACAAGAAAACTCAGACTATCCACAATTTAAAGAACTTGTGGAATTCCTTTCTGAAGAAGCAGATCTAGCTTGTGATCCAATATCTTCAGTACAAGCACTCAAAGAAATAGAAAAAAAAACCTTTAAACAGCAACACTTACAGTGTGTGTGTGTGTGTGTGTGTGTGTGTGTGTGTGTGTGTGTGTGTGT